>JARQOC010000002.1:410949315-411106357 GCA_033576535.1 Allobates femoralis
TAAATGTTTGCGGGTCGTCTGTTTTTGCTGCAGAAATTGAATGAGCTCAAGAATGAGCATGTGAATTAACATGCCTGTTTTTGGACTACGTTTTTCCCATTGACTCCATTCTAACCCCCACAAAAAAAGATCACAAATGGATTGGTATTCACACAGTCTGTTTATGATGCTTATTTAATGCAATTTCCAGAGCAAAAGCGCTCCAATACTCACACTCCCCGGCGATCCCACGGTGATCTCCGGTGAGTTCTTCCTTTTGTGCACCAGCAGGACCTGTGCGAAGCTGTCACATGATGCAAGGTCCTGGAAGTACTGTACCTGATTACCCACAGATCCTGCTGATGCCTGGGAGAAAGATACCACCGGAGCTCACCGTGGACTCGCTGGGGAGGGTGAGAAAGTGTGTGTGTATCTTTCTCTGTGTGAGTGTTTGTCTGTGTGTGTCCCCTTATTTGTGCTGTGTTTGTAATGCGCACATAGGCAATATTCTTCTGCTGCTTTTTTTTGTTAAACATCTGCTTTTTTGCAGCTGACAAACGCAGCACAAAAAGAAAAGCAGAACAAACGTCCATTGGGCATATAGCCTAAGGCTAGTTTGCTTGCATGAAATTCATGCAACTCCCTGGATACGCATGGACAACCACGGATCCGTGCAAAGGGATGCCAACCGATGTCCACGCAATGTTTTTTTAACGGATCCATGTATAGTCATGGATCCGTGAGCGTCCAGTTTGTCTGCATGTTTTTCATGCAAACCCAAAAATGCCAAATTTTGTATTTTTGGGGACGTGAAAAATACGCAAACGGATCCATGACAAAATTGTTACAACTGGAAGCACACGCAAGACGAATCCGTCACCATTGAAAATCAATGGAGACAAAAACGGATCAGTGTCCATCCATTTCAAAATTGATAGTAACAGATTGCAAAAAATGCAAATGTAAAACCAGCCTAAGGGTATGTGCCCACAGGACGTTTTTTGAGCAGTCCTGAACGCAGGAAAACCTGAGGATCCTAGAGTCCTTGACAGGAGAAATGCTATGATCTTGTCTGCATTTTTTGCGTGTTTTTTGCGCAATTTTACTGCGTTTTTTGTGCGTTTTTACTGCGTTTTTGATGCTGCGTTTTTCCTGCGTTTTTCCCATTGACTGCACCAAAAATGCAGAAATATTCTTTGCTATCCGCACCAAAAACGCAGGTATTTGACAGTTGTTGACACTTGCAAAACCAATGTGTGTGCACAGCGTTTTTGTAAAACACATTGGTTTTGCTGGGAAGCCCAACCGCAGGAACAGATTAGCATACATTACCATAAAACCAATGGTTTTCTGCATGTGGAAACCGCAGGAAAAACGCAACAAAAACGCCCTGTGTGCACATACCCTAAGAGATGGCATTTACATAATAAGGCAGGTTGCTTTACAAATAAAAGTATTGCTCCTGTCATCTCTTTGCAAATCATAAAGTATAGATACAGAAACATATTTACATCCAGTAACTTATTGAAGACATTGCTTCTGATTAGAGTAATTCTCTCTTGTTTCATGTTCATTTAGTCAGACCTTCATGTTGACATTTTCCAGCCATAGATTGTCTTATTACATTGATCACCCCACCCTGAAAATAACAAGGTCACACATAATATCTATGTACAGTTGTGCTGAAAAGTTTACATAACCTGGCAGATTTTTTGCTTTCTTGGACGTTTTTCGTGGAATATGAATGATAACACAAAAACATTTTTTCCACTCATGGTTAGTGGTTGGGTGAAGCCATTTATTGTCAAACTACTGTGTTTTCTCTTTTGAAATCATAATGACAACCAAAAATATCCAAATGACCCTGATCAAAAGTTCACATACCCCAGTTCTTAATACCGTGTATTGCCCCCACTAACATCAATGACAGCTTGAAGTCTTTTGTGGTAGTTGTGGTTGAGGCTCTTTATTTTCTCAGATGGTAAAGCTGCCCATTCTTCTTGGCAAAAAGCCTTCAGTGCCTGTAAATTCCTGGGGTTTCTTGCATGAACTGCACGCTTGAGTTCTCCCCAGAGTGGCTCAATGATATTGAGGTCAGGAGACTGAGATGGCCACTCCAGACTCTTCACTTTGTTCTGCAGTAGCCGATGACAGGTCTTCTTGGCCTTGTGTTTTGGATCATTGTAATGTTGGAACGTCCAAGTACATCCCATGCACAGCTTCTGGGCTGATGAGTGCATATTTGCAACCAGTATTTATTGCTAACATGCTGCATTCATCTTTCTTTCAACTTTGACCAAGTTTCCTATGCCTGTAGTTCATACATCACCACATCATCAGCGATCCCCCTCTGTGATTTACAGTAGAAATGGTGTTCCTTTCCTCTTAGGCCTTCTTTACACTTCTCCAAATGTAACGCTTATGTTTGTGGCCGAAAAGTTTGATTTTGGTCTCATCACTCGAAATTACTTTGTTCCAGAAGTTTAGAGGCATGTCTACGTGCTGTTTGGCGTTTTGTAGGTGAGATAATTTGTGGCATTTGTGCAGTAATGGCTTTCTTCTGGTGACTTGACCATGCAGCCCATTTTTCTTCATGTGACTTCTTATTGTGCATCTTGAAACAGCCACACTGCTAGTTTTCAGTGAGTCCTCTATTTCAGCTGATATTATTTGTCGGTTTTTTTTTGCATCCCGAACAATTTTCCTGACAGTTGTGGCCGAAATTTTTGTTGGTCAACCTGAGCATGGCTTGGTTTTTACAGAGCCTCTAATTTTCCATTTGTTAATCACAGTTTGATCACTGCTGACTGGCATTATCAATTCCTTGGCTATCTTTTTGTATCCCTTTCCTGTTTTATACAGCTCAACTATCTTTTCCCATAGACCTGTTGACAATTCTTTTGCTTTCCTCATGACTCACAATCCAGAAATGTCAGTGGCTGGATGAAAGATGCAAGATTCGGTCTGGATCCCAGAAACTCACTCAGCTTTTATGCGCACACACTGATTACAAACAAACAGGTCACAGGTGAAGACCTTACCTTTATTAGCCATTCAAACCCATTTTTGTCAGCTTTTGGTCATGTAATCAGGCCAAAATCACCAGGGTATGTGAACTTTTGATCAGGGTCATTTGGATGTTTTTAGTTGTCGTTATGATTTAAAAAGAGAAAACACAGTAGGTTAACAAGGAATGGTTTCATAAGTGGTAAAAAAAGTTTTTGTGTTATCATTCATATTCACTGAAAAAAGGCAAAGAAAGCAAAAAATCTGCCGCGGTATGTAAACTGTATCTGCATAACTGTATCTGACTCCTGATTAAAAAATAAATAAATAAACCACATTGCATCACTGAATACAAATATGTACCGTACCAGTCATATGGTGTCCCTCCATTAATTATAGCTAACACTTTTACACAATGCAATAAACTTCAATTAATTAGCCACTGGGATTTTTCCCCCTCGCCACAGATTCATTATCAGTCCCTGACCTGTCGATTGGACTCTCTCCCAACTCCCAATTTATTATAAAATCCTCTAATGTCCTCCTTCTAATTCATTTTATAACCTTGTATTGTCATCTTCGATCCCCCATTCATAATAAGACCCTGTATTGCCTTCTCTCACCCCCCTACAATTCATTATAAGAAACTGTATTTGTCCTTTCTTTTTTTTTGAAACATCATATTTATTCAATTTTCCACCAAAGTTTTCTTCCAACAAAAATAGTTTACATTCGGTATAATCATAATATACAAAATCAGAGCAAGACAATCATACAAAAATTAAACAAACATTAATATAGACATTTTTGCATGTCAAATCGGTGTATTTATCATATAACAAAAACCACAATGCTCCCAAATCTCCAAGTAATATCCAAGTGCCGCAGGGTATGGGCAAGGACCCCTCCAATACCACCTATTCAAGGCTTTGTGTCTCAATATCTAATACCGTTTATATTCCAGCGGTGGATGTACGAGACCTTGCCATCTTATAAATCTATCTGTAAGTGTGAGTCCCTATCTTTACTCCCCTATAACATATTTCTTATCCTACATCTAGTCGTCCCAAAGTCCCCCCTAATTCCTCCGGAAGGTACCATGAAGTGTCTTTAAGTGGGACCATGATATGACGTATCGCTTCCCCTGAGGTCTTGGCTTCTATGAAGCTCCTCCATTTCTCCATGAAGGCCACCATCATCGCCTCCTTATCTCTTAGCACCTCTCGTCTATCTATTTCCAGCGCTCTGTCCAAGCCCATCACCATGTCAGACTCTCCCGGTAAATCCGGTCGTAGCCAGAAAAGGAGTAGCAGGCGTTTCGCTAACAGCATAAGGACATGAGCCAAACGCAAGGCCCCTCTGTGACTCCCAGGCGTCTCCAAGTCCTGGAATATCCATTTCGAGGGTTCCATAGCATAGTGATATTTACAGTAACTATAGAGCAGGGCATCTACCATGCTCCAGAATACTTGGACCTTAGGGCATTTCCATATACCATGTATCATATCAGTTTTTTCCCGCTGACATTTCGGGCAATATAGTAGACGATCTGGATTGGATACAGAACGCGGGAAGTTAAATCCGTATACCATCGCATGAATGATGCGGAAATGTGAATCTCTCCACTGTTCACTGGAAATATAGCGCCGTACTTTATCCCACCCTGTCAAAATACTGTCCTGCACTGAGTCATCCTCCAAATATCTCCTCCACACGGAGAACAATCCCGAGTCCCCACTCGGTGACAGAATGACCCTAAGTTCCCTATATATGGAAGAGATGCTCAGCTGGGAAGATTCCATGTTAATTAGTCTGTCACAAACGTTTGGGGACAGTTCCTTGGATACATCACGTAGTCGTGCCATGACGTGATTTTTTATTTGCATATATTGGAGACCCTGTGTCCCCCCAGTCCAAAATTGCCCAGAATCTCCAACCCCGTCATCCAACGTCCTTCCGTCTTATGTAGCAGATCGCCCATCTTCAACACCCCCTTCCTTCTCCAGTCTCTGAATAGTGCGTTGTCACGTCCCATAGTAAAGTCAGGGAAGGCCCATGGATTAAGATGTTTAGAGACCCTCCAGGACAGGCCACATTTCTTCCTGACCGCCTTCCATGCCGCAATTGTGTCCTTGCAGACAACGGCTGACTTGATATGAGGCGGAATGCTTGCTAGGGATGAATGTAGGAGGGAACAACGGTCCCAAGGGGCACAGAATTCCACCTCAAGTGGGCCAGCAGAATATCTGTTAGCAGCTGTGATCCACTCTACTACGTGCCGCAGCAAACATGCCAGATTATAACCCCTCAAGTCAGGTAAATTTGTACCCCCCTCAGCTCGCGGTAACATCAACGTACCCAGACGAAGTCTAGGTCTCTTTCCCTTCCACACGAACGTGGAGAATGCCTTATTAATCCTACATACGGCAACATGTTTCAACAGTAGGGGAATCGTTTCTAAAGGATAGAGAAGTCGGGCAAAACTTACCATCTTTACTAAATGACATCGACCCAACAGGGAAAGTGGAAGATTTGCCTACCTTTTCAGTTCCTGTTCAATTTTGTCAAAAAGTGGGGAGTAATTAAGGGTGTAGACCTGGCTCGGTGTCCTGCCTAACTGGATCCCTAGGTATTTGATGTGAGAGTTGGCCAACGGAATTCCCAATGCGTTCGCAGTTTACCTTAAAGCTCCCCCCCCCTCTAATACTCAGTATTTCGCATTTTCGTCTGTTTAAGGAAAACCCCGCAAAGATTCCAAATGACTCAATGCCCCTAATCAACATAGGCAGATCACTTTCCGGGTTATCCAAAAAGAGAACGATATCATCTGCGAACAGAGCAGATTTCACCTCGCAGCGTCCCACTTTAATTCCTGAAAATGGGCTAGCATTATTAATGTATCTCGCCAGGGGCTCCAGGGCTATATTAAACAATAGAGGCGATAGTGGGCACCCCTGCCGAGTCCCTTTCTGTAGCGGAAATTTCGGTGACAGGAAGCCCGGGGTGTGCACCCTCGCAGTAGGGTTAGAATAAAGATTAGAAATAAAGCTACGAAATCTGCCCTCTATGCCCATTCTATTCATAACCAGATCCAGCCATGGCCACCGGACATTATCAAACGCCTTTTCTGCGTCCAAGGTGACCATGGCCGGATCTTTCCCCTCCTGTCTGGCACTATTTCGCACCACGTCCAACACCAATAACGCCTTGCGGATGTTAGTCACTGCGGAACGCCCTTTAACAAACCCAGATTGGTGAGCCTCAATGAGTTCTGGGAGGACCTGGGCCAGCCTGTCTGCCATTATTTTAGATAGAAGTTTAAGGTCCACATTTACGAGAGATATAGGCCTGTAATTTGCCGGATTTTCTCTATCTTTATCTCCTTTGGGCAACAATTTAATATAGGCCATATTCGTGTCGTCAGGTATAGGGTCACCCATGGTAAATCTATTAAACATCCCCGTCAGTGTTGGGGTCACCTCCTCTCTCAGGATTTTATAAAACTCCCCCGTATAACCGTCTGGGCCTGGTGCCTTATTAGTACCCAATTTCCTGATGGCTGAGTCGACCTCGGATTCCGATATGGGTTTGTTAAGAACGTCCAGATCTGCTTCCGAGATCGAGTCAAGGTGTATCTTTCGTAACCAATCTTCTCCTCCCGACATTTGTTCTCCCTGTACTCTGTAAAGCTTTCGGTAAAAGTCTCCCAGTACATTATTAATGTCTCTTGGGCTAGTAACCACTTCCCCACCCTGACGACGTAGTCCCATAATCGGATTAGGTAATCTGCGACCCCTAGCCAGGTTCGCCAGTAACTTCCCCGCCTTATCGCCAAATCTATTTAGATCCACGTCCAGCTGACCACGTATCATGATTTCCCTGGTCTCTGCCAATCTGTCAAAATCTTTCCTCGCCTCTGTCCATTTCTGTCTGTCGGACTGATTACATGTGAGGCGGAATGTCCTGTAAGCGTCTGTGACTTTCGCGCTGGCCACTGAGTACTGTTCTGTCAGCTTCTTCTTTTGTGTTAAAGTATGAGCAATAATTTGTCCTCTAACCACTGCCTTCCCCGCTCCCCAGAACAACGTATGGTCATCTTTGTGGCCGTGTTATCTCTCGAGAACTCAAGCCACCATTCTTTAAGTCTGGTCCTAAAGTCTCCCAGTTTCGACAGATGTGAGGGAAAGCGCCACAGGATGTCCGATCCTTTAGGTTGAACATCAAGGATGTCCAAAGACACCGGACTGTGGTCTGAGATGACCATTGGCTCAATCTCTGCACCCTCTATGGATCGCAACATTTTCGTATTCACCAGGAACATATCTAATCGTGACCAAGACGAGTGGGGGTACGAGTAATGAGTATATTCCAACTCCTGTGGGTGTAGAGTTCGCCACACATCTGCCAAACCCAAAGACCTCACCATGTCAGCTAATGCTCCTCCCCGCCTAGGTGCTCCTATAAGACCGGAAGTCCCGTAGGTATCCCTCCTCCTATCCAAATCTTCAGTCATTACTTCGTTAAAGTTGCCTCCAATTATTATATTTGGTTCACTATCCTCCAACCACCTCGTCTGTAAATCTCTAAGGAACTGACCCCGCGGGCCGTTTGGAGCATAGATGTTATATAGACTTAACCGTTGAGCCTTTACTTCCAGGACTAAATGTAGTACCCTCCCCTCTTGGTCTCTAGATACCGATACCTCAGTATGAGCTAGATGTTTGTTAACTAGTATTAATACCCCAGCTTTACGGTCTTGTGCACCTGAAATCCATCCCGCTCCCACCCATTGCTTTTGCATGTAATGTAACTCATGTTGCCTAAGATGTGTCTCCTGTAAAAGGGCAATGTCCACCTTAAGTCTTTTCAGATGTCTAAGCACCATATGTCTCTTATTGGGGGACCTAAGCCCCTTAACATTCCAGGTTATTACTCTAACCATTTTTCATAACGTCATGAGGAGAAAAGTAGGCACCCAGCCCACCCCAGAGTCTCGGATTGACGACTAGATAGTATAGTACCCATTTCATGTGTTGGGAAATCAGAGCATCCAATGATACAGCACTATATACTTGGAGTAATAAACCTATTGGGAGCAACAACACAACCACAAAAAATAAACTGAAACAAACAACCCTCCCCTTATTAGTCATCACCCGACCACGTCGGGCACACGAGATGGGAACTTCAACAAACAAGTTTCTTCTCGGGAAAATGTCTTTCCTTAACCCCATGGCTTCCTTTTTTCTGTGCTGACGCGGCCCGCCCTGAGCCTTACGCCTGATATTCACATATACGGAACCATTCCAAGAAGGCCGTTGAATTGGTATATGTTGCCTTGGACATGTAAGCTTATACATACCCCCAACTTCAGATATAATATACATCCCTTCCCAGAAAGAAAAGAAAAGAGAAAGAGAAAAAAAAAAAACACCAGTAGTAAGGGAGGCACATTAGGGCAATCAGACTATGGAGTGAACTTCTCATCATATGATATTCACGTAAAAAGAGAGATGAAGAGAGAGAAAGGTAGAGAAAAGAAAGGAAGGGGAGAAATGAAAGAAGAGGAAGAAAGTGGGACATATAGGAGAGCGAATGAGAGGGAGAAATTGCGAGGTGGAGGGGGGAAGGAGAGGGGGGAATACCGGGGGGGGGGAAGAGGAGGATGTGGAAATAGAAGTGAGAGGCAAGAGAGTAATTGTGTGAATGTGGCAGGAATAGAGGAGGGGAAGGGAGTGTGTAGAAATATGTATATGAGAGGGATGAAAAGGGGATGAAGAGGTTTAAGTTCAAGATTGAGATTGAGTCGGTGAGAAAGTATATGGAGTACATATAGATGTACGGGAGTGAAGTGGGAACGTCATATGAGCGGAAACAAAAAAGCAGAGAGGGAGGATTGAAAATGGGAACCAACGCTTGCCAGTAGCTTTAGTAGACATGGCTATCCATTAGCATCGGTCTGTCCATGGATCCTCAGGGATAAGATGCCAAGATCATCATAGGGAAGTCACAACTTGTAAAGCAATCCTTCCTTGCTGTGTCACACGTCCGATGCGTTCCCAATCTCAGCTGAGTCCAGTATTGTCGCCGTGCATTGGTCTCTAGATGAGGCTTCCTCACTGGAGCGATGATTACGCCTGTGACGCTGTTGCGTTGTCCAATTTGCGTTGTCAGAGTAACTATCGCGTCCTCCAGGAACCATTTTCTCTGTAACAGCGTCAGCGTACGAGCGTTGTGTCTGGGATCTTGGGGAATTCCCGTCCTCTGGCGTGCGACGATGAAACCCAAAGGAAGCACGACCTTGAATAAATTGCATCGCTGCAGCACTGTCTGTAAATGATTTCAGGACACCTTTTGGATCCCGAAACCTGAGTATAGCCGGAAACGCTAGTTGGAAGCGCATGTTTTGTTTAAAAAGCAGGGAGCAGGCTGGACTGAACAGTTTCCTCTTACGTGCCACTGAAGCCGAAAACTCTTCATATAACCTGACTCTGTGGCCACCCACTATTTAATGGGAGCCTTCTGGACCTGTACTCCTTCAGTAGTGTTTCTTTGTCCTTGTAGTCCAGATATCTTGCAATAGCTTGTCTCGGGTTGTCTTGCGGGTCCCGTGGCGGGCCCACTCGGTGCGAGCGCTCAACTCTGCATTTATGTTGCATACCCAGCACCTTTGGCAGTTCCACCTCCCAAATAGCGTCCAGTTGACCAGGTGAGATGGATTCAGGTAAACCCACCAAACGCAGATTATTCCGGCGGGACCGGTTTTCCAAATCATCTAATTTGTCTTCCGAGTACACCGCCTGCTTTTGCAAGCCCGCCACCTGCTCTTCCAAGCGCAGAATTCTGTCTTCAGCTTCTCCCAATCTACGTTCTGCCTCTTGCAGCCGGTCCCCTTGAGCTGATACCGTGCGCTGTAGATCCTGAATCACTTCTGCTACAGCTTCCTTGACCGCCGCTTTCAGATCAGCCGGAAGGTATGGTGCGACCTCTTTAGCTAAGGATTGCACATCCACAGTGTGCATACAGGAGGCTGGGTCCCCCATTTCACCACCGGAGGTCCCCCCTCGTTGTCCGCCATTACTATTGTTATTCCTAGGCTGCGTCTCGCCCACTCCCGAAGCGGGAGACGATCCCCCGTTCAAACCTCTCGCCGGCGGATCTGGTCTGCTCCTGGCGGTACCTCCAGTCTGGCCTCCTCGCCCCCCGGAGGATTTCGCAGCACGGCTGTGTTCTTTCGTTTTGGCGGCGCTGGCTCGCACTTCCGCCGCCATCTTAAGCTGTGTCCCTCTCGGCCTCGTGATGCGCCGGGTGACAGTCTCCTCTCCGCCCGTACTCCTCAATATGTATCTGTCCAGAGTCCCTGTGGTACGGGGAGTGGACGCCAGCGTGGATATGGCCCGGATGGCTCCTTAAACCCGGTGATTGTGACGGATTGTCGGCTCAGGGACAGGAGCCCTCATTTCAGGCAGCCATCAGCACAGCGCCGGAACCGGAAGTGGGAGTTGATTCTTATGGGATTCTTATAACCCGTTAGTCTCTACTGAGTATACATGATGCTTCACATGACGTTATGTATCCGTAGTATCAGAGAAATAGAGGAATAAAGCACATGTGGAGATCCAGAAGATATAGCACTACAGGCCCAGGTGGCGTCTAGCACTGCAGGGGTTAACAATAGAACTGATAAGTCTGAATGCTGCAGGAGTTGTGAGGCAGTGATGCTGCAGTCCTATAAGTAAGGGTGGGGGTCAGTGAGGAGTAGGATCTTCTGTAGTGGGAGCAGATACCGACAGCACAACAGTGTTACCCAAATTGCAGCGGGTTACAGCAGATCAGGTGTCCCCACAAAGATAGTTTATGGTGCCAGCCACTAGAATATACTCTGAGATCAGAGAGACAGGGTCCTGTATGGGCCAAGGTGTTGTAGAGCCAGGAGATTGTAAGGGATGATGTTAGTCTCTTGCAAAAGTGCAATACCGAGCAGCCTTGAGGGAGCTTCTCCCCTCCACTCATCCAGACACAGTCTATTTGTTCTTAGCACTGTATCTCAGCCCTGTTGCTGCTCAATGTGTGGGCAAGACTGTTAATAACCTTCCTCTGAGTGGGAATGTTTCCTGATAGCACTTACACTGTGTTATGTGTGCCAGCGAGGGTTAACTTTCCTGAGTCACCATTATCTCTGCAGGAGCTGTCTTTCACTTACCACTCCAGTGACTTCTCAAATAGCAGGTCCCGGCAAAGGCTCCTCACTGCTTCCTGGAGTGTCAGATATCAGCAGCCCAGCTCCATTCTGTTTGTGTGAGCCAGTCTGTGGTTGCAGCTGCTGGAGGAGACACAGTGCAGAGTGTGCACCCGAGGACAGATAGAAAGTCTCTGTAGGAGCAGGTGGCAGAGCTCCTTGTGGCAGCACAGCTCTGTGAGGGGGAGGTCACACAGTCAGGCCAAAATGAGAGCTTGAGGTGGTAGACAGGTAAAAATAAGCCCAGCTTGGTGTGCTGGGATGAGGCAGCAGATGATTTAGGGATGAATGGAGGCCAAATAGCACCTCCAGAGCCGCGGATGCCTGTGATTGAGGATCAGGTAGCAGGAGCTTCTTCACATGCATCCTTCCTGGATCTCGGCCATCTTGGATCTCGTATTTGTCCTTTCTCACTCACCCCCAATTAATTATAAGACCCTGTATTGTCCTGTCTCAACCCCAATTCATTATAAGAGCCACTTCAGCTACCGATCCATGCCCAGTGCTGCTGATGCAGATGCTGCTGAGGCCTGGATGAAAAACCAGATTGCTATAATTATAATGTCTTCCTACATGGGCCTCCACCACCTCTGGGCCCCTGTGCCGCTGAAACAGCTAGTCCCTGAACCTATTGCAATCTTCACAATCACTTCCTGTCATTCACTGTAACATTACAAACCAAATCTTGGTATAAAAAAGTAGACCTGGATTCTGCAGCCAGGAGTAATACTTTGCTCTTGTGACCATGGTATAGTATACTGCATTTAGTGAATATGATACTAGGGGACACAGCATATTACACTTGGTTTCTAGTCTTTTTCTATTTCATTTTTTTATTGTTCCTATGTGTAACTGGTAGTAAACAGCTTAATAAAATGTGCAATTCTGGCAATAATATGTGATAAATGTTCTGCAGTATATCACAAAAATGAGTACACCCCCACATTTTTGTAAATACTTTATTATTTCTTTCCATGGGACAACACTGAAGATATAACACTTTGATACAATTTAAAGTAGTCAGTGTACAGCTATTATCAGTGTAAATTTGGTGAGCCCTCTAAATAACTCCACACATTTTATTTATTAGCATTGTCTTACTTCTCTTGGGAATGAAGTTCACTAAAGCTTCTCAGGAGCCACCGGAATCCTCTTCCATTGCTCCATGACAACATTACGGAGCTGATGGATGTTAGAGACCTTGAGCTCCTCCACCTTCCGTTTCAGGATATCGCACAGATGCTCAAAGGGTTAGGATCTAGCACTTTTACCCTCAGTTCCTTTAGCAAAGCAGTTTTCATCTTTGAGGTGTGTTTGGAGTCATTATCATGTAGGAATATCGCCTTGTGGCCCAGATTTTGAAAGGACGGGATCGCGCTCTGCTTCAGTGTGTCACCGTACATGTTGGCATTCATGGTTCTCTCAATGAATTGTAATGCTCAACAGCTCTCCACACACTTGTCTTTGTATTCTTCACCTGTTTGCTGCCATGCAAGCCTGACACCACCTGAACCAAATAAGTTTATATTTCCAATCAGACCACAGGACCTAGTTCCAATAATCCATGTCCTTGGTCTGCTTGTCTTCACAAAACTATTCGCGAGCTTCCTTGTGCATCATCTTTATAAGCAGCTTCTATCTGGGACCGCAGCCATGCAGACCAATTTGATGCAGTGTACAACGTATGTGGTGAGCATTGAACAGTTGACCATCACCCCTTTTGCCTCTGCAGCAATGTTGGCAGCACTCATACGTCTATTTTGAAGAGACAACCTCTAGATATGACGCTGGACACATCCACTAAACTTCTTTGATTAACCATGGTGAGGCCAGTTCTGAGTATAACCTATCTTTTTAAACTGCTGTATGATCTTGGACACCATGCTGCAACTCAGTTTTAGGGTGTTGGCAATCTTCTTATAGCCTTGTCCATCTTTATGTAGAACAACAACTCCTTTTTTCAGATCCTCAGAGAATTTTAGGCCATGAGGCGCCATGTTGACCTTCTAGTGACCATTATGAGAGTATGTGAGCAATAATACCCAACCTGCTCCTCATTCATATCTGAGACCTTGTAACACTAATGAGTCACATAACACCGGGGTGGAAATATGGCTAATTGGGCACATTTTTACTTAGGGGTGTACTCACTTTTGTTACCACCAAATGTACACTGTTATACAAGCTGTACACTGACTAGTTTGCATTGTATCACACTGTCATGCATTCAGTGTTGTCACCTAATATAAAATATTTACACAAATGTGAGGGGTGTACTCACTTTTGTGATATACAGAATAAAATTTTCTTAAGATTTAGAGTTTGAGTTTTCTGAATGTGGCAGAAAAGGTGGGATACCTATGTAGTAGAACATATGACATATACGTACACATGGATTAGTTTTGTGTTGCCTTATTAAGGTTTTATTACTTGCTTACCAAGTTAGGGAGTACGGGAGTCATTATTTTGAGACAAATGTGATGGACTTGATTAAATCTACATAAAATAAAAATTATTGGTGATAATTGTCACAACAGTGTAATAAAAATGACAGACAGTAGCATCCAAACAGGCTTCAAGCAGCCAACACAGATCAAATAATTATACCATGGCATGATTACATTAGCAATGTGAACGTGACAGCACTGAATGAATGGTATGCTGACTGGGAATTAAAAAGTCTAACGTCATAAAGGAACTTTAAATAAGGATAATTTCTTTTTATGTCTTTAATTTTAATATGAGTATTGGAGCAAATGTTAATTCAAGCAACTACAGAAAGATTTAAATAAAGAAAAAAAATTACCGTAATTCTTCTATACTTCTCTTACTCTGAAATCCTGTCTGAGCCGTTCAAGAATAGTAGGTTTCAAAATAGTGTGCCTGAACCATGATTACCAATGAGAACATTATTTTAACCCCTTCTTGTACCTAATTAACCTTTTACATGTATGTTTCCATCTTTGGCTTTGTCCAAGAGCAATAACATTTTTTTCAGTCAATATTTCAGCATATGCTAGGGTGCTTTCACATCTGAGTTAAAGTGAAATTCCCGGCAGATCTGACAGATATTGCCACATCTGCTGGATCTGCTGCGTAACGGCTGACTTGCAGCACTGATCTGGCAATCCCGATTCATTCTTTATGGGGATTGCGGTCAGGTGCGGCAAGGTGTGCAAGTGAGGTATTGCCGAATCCGGGACATCCGGCACTTGCAGAGCCTCAAGCACCACAAGTGCCGGATTCAGCCATACCACACTTGCCGCACCTGAGCGCAAGCCCATAGAGAATGAATGGGGGTTGCCGGATCGGTGCCACAAGTTGGCTGTTACGCGGCAGACATTTGCCGGATCTGCCGGGAATTACACTTTAACTCAGATGTGAAAGGGGCCTTACTTGTTTTTTAGCTGGGCAATTTGTAGTTTTAAATGACACCATTCCCTTGATCATATCATATCATATCGTATATTGTATATCATATCGACCGTATCATGTACTGAAAAATAGGAAACAAAATCTTCAGGTTAGATTTAAGGTACCGTTACACGCTTCAATGTTGTAACGATCTCACCAACGAATTCACGGGAGCGCAGTCGTTGGGACATCATTTAGAGACCGTTGGTGAGATGCCACACGTATAGCTGTCGGGAACGACGCACCAACAATGTGGCGAGCAGCTATCGTTCGCACAACCCAGCGAATGATGCTTGTTCACTGTTGTGAATAGGCAAAGTTGTTAACGAGATCGTTATTGCGGTGTCACACACAACAATGCAGCAGGTTGGCTGAACGATGATCGTCTGATTTGAGAACATGTACACAAATCTGCGATCAGCGATCCAACGATTTATCGTAGTCGTATCTCGGTGTCACACCGTACTAACGATGTCGTTTGAATGACTCCAAGCCCATGACGTTTCAGCGATATCGTTCAAATATCGTACCGTTTAACGGTACCTTAACACGTCAGTTTATATCCACTAGTCAACACTGAAATCGCAACAACAAGATGGACAAACAGTAAGATTATGTAAATCAAGAAAGCAAATGTCACTAAAGGTTCCATTACACGGTACAATATTGTGAACGATATCGCTGAAACGTCACAGGTTTGGAGTCAAACGACATCGTTAGTACGTCGTTGCATGTGGCACCGAGATAAAATTACAATAAATCGTTGGATCGCAGATCGCAGATTGTGAACATGTCTCAAATCAGACGATCATCGTTCAGCCAACCTGCTGCATTGTTGTGTGTGACACCGCGATAACGATCTCGTTAACAACTTTGCCTATTCACATCAGTGAACAAGTATCATTCGCTGGGTTGTACGAACGATAGCTGCTCGCCACATCGTTGGTGCGTCAGTCACGATATCTAGACGTGTGACATCTCGCCAATGGTTTCTAAACAATGTCCTAATGAGTACGCTCCCGTGAAATCGTTGGCGAGATCGTTACAACATTAAAGTGTGTAACGGTACCTTTAGATCTGCAAATGACGAAATGTTCAAGCATTTACCTCCAATATGTGGAATGTGGGAGAGGCATCAAAACTGATTGAAAGTCAATGTGATAAGCCACATGAAACCTGAAAAATCAGATCAAGTCTTGTGGGATGATCATGCAATGTTCCTTGTTCATTGCCATAATAATTATCACCACTTTTCAAGAGAGAGACAGAATTGAGAGATCTTGATTTATTGTTCTAGTAGATGCGTTGAGGCTGAGATTCAGCACTGTTTAACTTCCAAATCCAAGTGGTTGTAAGAACAACGAGGAACTGGAATGACAGCAAAAGGTGCACAGAGGCGAACCTCTGCTCGGACTTATTATCAAATTAGAAGAATGGCTTGTAATGATCCCTTCTGAAATGCACATGAAATATACTAAGCCTAAGGTGTAAAACTGTGTCTACACACCATCAAAATGCATTTACATGACATTGGGTTTTGAGCGAGCTACAGGTGTTCTCTTAACCTCATGCCTCTGCTCTCAAAGGCTATATGTCAGAAAGAGCTTCTTAAGACACCAATATAGGCTAGAATGAATCCTGTTTTTGTCTAGGATGCAACAACAGCAAGAGATTAGTCTGACGTCTACCTAGGTAATACCATGAAGAGACCTTAACAAGGGAACGTCACATTGGTCTTACTCCTTGGGTTATGGTATGCAGCAATGTATGGCAGCGAGACCCCTGTAATCTTCTTTCCAGGTACACTAAAGGTGCTGTCACACGCAGCGATACGATGAACGATATTGTTAGC
This sequence comes from Allobates femoralis, assembly GCA_033576535.1. Classification (NCBI taxonomy): domain Eukaryota; kingdom Metazoa; phylum Chordata; class Amphibia; order Anura; family Aromobatidae; genus Allobates; species Allobates femoralis. The sequence goes on from JARQOC010000002.1 coordinate 410,965,806, forward strand.
GATCACATGCACGCGCGATCGCTAACAATATTGTTCAGATCGCTGGTGAGCTGTCACACAGACAGACTCACCAGCGATCAATGGACCAGAGACATCGTGGAGACGATTTAAATATCGTTTCCACGATGTCTTGCTCCCGCTGCCAGCCTGCGGTAGGCGGGAGCAGGCTGGTCTCCAAGGTAAACTGCGGGTATCTAGGCAGCGCGCGCTGCCTAGATACCCGATGTATACCTTAGTTACCAGCCTCCTCCGCTCACCGGCTGGTATCTAATGTACACAGTGGGTAACTAGGGTCCCTAGTTACCCGCTGTGTACCTTAGATACCAGCCGGTGAGCGCTTAAATGACGCTATTGGCTATTGTACACTTCAGGGTTTGTGCCCAACAGTGACTACAGTCAGCAAGGATACCAAGGCATCCATCCAACTTATGGTTTCATTGTAATAAAAAAAAAAATTGAAAAAAACAACATATACCTCATGGTAGACACGTCTTTGCAGTAGCCCCCTGAATAAAGTAAAACAAATGGTATGCAGATGCATACCTACCACATAGATACCAAAAGATCACATTTTTTATCTCTGTCTGATGAATGGGAAATGAAATAAAAAAATGTTAGAGTATATTTCGGGAAAAGCTTCTTAAGTATATCGCAGAATAAATGCACAGATACAATGTGAACTTAGCTGTAACCTGCAGTAATTAGAACTAGGTAAAAGCAGGCTACAACTGCAACAATATTGCTGGCTCCAAGCAGGTACTAGCAGTATTCTTCCTATACCCAGACCTGAAAAGTAATGCATTAATCACTAAATCATTGTCTGATCACAAAGCACAGTTTGAGTGTAAACAGTGCCAGGCATGCAGCTCAAAAAGGGGAGCATTGGGTAGAATATGTTTAATTAGCACCTTTTAAAGATGTATTATTGTTCCACAGAGACCAGTCTCATTCGTGTTTTTGAAAAATGTTTTGTTTAAGAGCATAATAATGTTCGTACAAATTATGAGTTGCTATCATCTCTGTAATGATGTTCTCATTAGGAGTGTCTTTCTTTTCCAATAAGTAGCAATAAGGTGATTAGTTGTAAACAGAATATGAGAAATTATATATTGGTAAGTTAATGGAAATGTATCTATGGCCAGGGTCACATTTCCGTTTCGACCCTAGCCTGCCGGATTCTGGTTTTAACTTAGAACTTTTTCCAGCACCGCATAGCGTTACCGCTATGCGGTGCTGGAAAACGCTGCCCTTAGTTACCCTATGTTTACCTTCACTACCTGTCACACAGGCAGCTGCTTGGAGTGCGCTTTACAGCGCCGCACAGGAAACGCTGTCTGCCGCTGCCTGTGTGACAGGTAGTGAAGGTAAACATAGGGTAACTAAGGGCAGCGTTTTCCAGCACCGCATAGCGGTAACGCTATGCGGTGCTGGAAAAAGTTCTAAGTTAAAACCGGAATCCGGCAGGCTAGGGTCAAAACGGAAATGTGACCCTGGCCTATGTCAAGGGGTATAAGCACCAATTTTGGTGTCATTTTGGTTCCAAGACCAGTGAGAATGCTGTGCATGTGTATGTTACTGTGAAATACCGACTTGATAGTTCTATAAATTACTAGTGGTAAAAACCATAATTGTTGCTGTACTATCTCAATGTATTTATTTAAGTTTGTTATAACTCCTTTTCCATGACCCATGCTTACCTTGCCCTTCCAACCCATGATTTTCCCACCTATAAAGTTGAACCTAACCCAATTTCCTTTCCTCCATCCCTTTTCCATTCTTTAAACCTCCTAACCCCTCACATTACTATTTCTCCCAAATGTTATACATATTGTTTGTGGATTATATTCACATTAGAATATTGCCTTAAAGTTAATACAAATCAGTAGGAAAAAAAAGGGAGCTAGTCATCTGACTTCAACTGATCAGGATTAATGGGAGTGTTCACCAGGACCATCTGCTGCATACACCGCTTCGAAGATCTGTAAAGTGTTTTAATAAATCCCTAACAAAATTGCTATTTTACTTGCTTCATATGTCAAGACTACACAGCTGTCTTTATTAGTCTCAGAAGCATTATGTTGAAATTAACCTGCATTAGGATTTTGAATCTTCCAATATTCCGATTTTTACTCATTATAAAGCACCAGCCCCATATGGGTTATTTGAGAATGGGAAAGACACAAAACCATGTCTGGCTAAAACACCGAACTGTAGAAGAGGGATACTGTGCAAAAACAACATATGGGCCCTTTGCTGCCGAATAATGCATCATAATGCACAATTCCACTGGCTTTGGAGGTGAAAATGGGGTCCCTTACTTGGATCCTTGTGCGGCTATACAGGTTGCGCAAATGGTCTGTCCTCCCCTGCTTCAGGAGACTTGATGTATAAAAAATCCTCATTCAAAGTAATAACTTCTGGCACCCAGGTGGATCTATCCCAGGCTGTTCTGTAATGAGTGCAGGTACTGGGAGCAGAGATCCGCTATCAACTATCCACTGTACTGCTTTGGCCTGTGATTAATTGCACTGATCAGATAATTTTTGCCACGTGTCATTAGGACACATCAGGATATGCGCTCCTCAGTGATCTGACTAGAGATGCAAATCACAGGCTGCAGCGGTGCTGAATATAAACATCTCTGCTTCCTATCCCTGTGCAGATCATGAGGCAATCTGTACTAGATCCAGGGGGGTGCCGGTAGGTATTGCAAAGTTTATCGTGTACATGTCTCTAGTCCATTGTGGTTTATTTTGTCAAGACATCCATTTAGAAAATGTATGTAAGGCTGGGGTCACAGTTGGCATGCGTTTTTGTAGTGCCTTTTAAAAACTCATGCGTTTTACCATGCGTTTTTACATGTCCGCATGAGTTTTTGAAGGTGTGTGATGGCTCCCTGCGTTTTTTAGCTGCGTTTTTAAATCTGCACCAAAAAATAGTGCATGTACTATTTTATTGTGCGTTTTGAAAATTTTTAACATGGGCCCCTATGGAAAACACATGCAAAAACGCATGTACAATTAGTACCATTTAGTGCCATTCAAAAACGCATGCGTTTTCCATAGGAGCCCATGTTAAAAAAACGCATGCGTTTTCTAAAACGCTTGCGTTTTTTTAACATGGGCTCCTATGGAAAACGCATGCGTTTTTGAATGGCACTAATTGTAAATGTGTTTTTGCATGCGTTTCCCATAAGGCCCCATATTAAAAAACGCATGGTACTGTCACACATGCGTCTTTGCTATTAGGGCATGCGTTTTTTTAACATGGGTGCCTATGGGTGCATTTTTACATGCGTTTTTGAAAACGCAGGTCTCCAAAAACACTTGTAAAAAATGCTACTGTGACCCTAGCCTAAGTATGTAAGTATAAATATACAAAATGAGTATGTTCTGGCTCAACCACCATTAGGCCCATTTGACATAGGCATTTTTTTTAAAATGTGGCAGATCCGGCAGATTTACCACATCTGCCGAATATTACGCCTAACGGCTGCACTTGCGGCACTCTTGCGGCAAGCCCCATGCATTGTCTATGGGGCTTGCGGCATGTGCGGTTTTGCCGGTTGTGGCAGATGTGGCAGTTGCGGCCACAAAAAAAACTGCTGCTGACCGGGTTTTTTCTTCGCGGCCGCACTTGCCACACCCTGTCGCAAGCCCCATAGACAATGCATGGGGCTTGCCTGATCGGCGCCGCAAGTGCGGCCGCTAGGCGGAAGCTTCGGCAGATGCAGTAAATCTGCCGGATCTGCCGCATTTTCAAAAAACCGCCTATGTGAAAGCAGCCTTAGATGCTCAGGGGGAAGAATACTCGCAAAGCAAAATCAAATTAACCCCGGCACACTTTTAAAGAGAGAATGGAGAAGTTTGCTTCCTTTTCAGGTTTTTTATTTTGCAGTGATATGAGAGGAGATTCAAACATTTCGGCTTAAACAAGCCTTAATCATTGAATGAATCTATACAATGAAAACATAAAAAACCAAATCAAAAACATATAAATAAAGTAAAAATACAAAAGCACAAAATCGTGTGTAGGGAGTGCTTATGGTGGTGTGAATGGAGGTGGAACGTTGGGGGTGTTCAATCTAAGAGGACATCTAATTAGTGAGGGCTGTGTTGGTACTAGTGAGTGAGTCCTTAGATTGAACACCCCAACGATCCACATCTGTTCACACCACCATAAGCATTCCCTACACACGATTTTGTGCTTTTGTATTTTACTTTATTTATATGTTTTTGATTTGTTTTTTTATATGCTTTCATTGTATAGATTCATTCAATGATTAAGGCTTGTTTAAGCCAAAATGTTTGAATTTCTTCTCATATCACTGTAAAAAAAAAACTGAAAGGGAAGCCATCTTCTCCAAAGTATAAATATAGACTGTAAAGTTCTTAAGTAGTCTGTTGCTGTCTAGAACTGCTGCTCAATTCCTATTAAAAAATAGTTAACGCAACCCCCCAAGCTAGATCTTAACATCCTATAGCACGATGATCTCAAGTATACATCAAAGTCCACCCATGCTGTAATACTTTTGTTGGAAACTTGAAAAATCTGACAGCGTAAGGCAGTGACCAAACAGTGACAAGTTTCAGTTCAAAACTATATTGCACACAAATTAACAAGCATAAAGCAGTACAGGAAATAATACAAAATCAAGGCGTGTCTGACAGCGGTATGAGTCTAGAGAGTACGTAGTTCTTTTAAGTGCAAGGCCACCACTGGAAAGCCCTTAGATCAATGTTCACACAGTTCACATTGAGCAAGGCCAATTTATGGTTTTAGTCTTAGTACACAGTTCACATTGAAAGTAACCTGATTAAGGTGTAGTCCAAGAAACAAGTTCACATGGTAATCAGAGTCCTGAACTAAAGCTATGCAGTGCAGTTAGTAAATACATTCCTGGACAGTCCTGTAAAATGCTCTGCAACAAACACAACTAGAGAACACAATTTGTAAGGCTTTCATGAGACCCAGAAATCCGTACAGAGCTGGCAGACACAATATAGCTGCGGGAGAGGGATTAGAAAAGCACAGGGCATGTATTTGCCAAGCAGGAATGCAGAGTTTTTCTGAGAAGCAGAAGCAGGTGATTGCATGTGAGCAAGAGCAGGAATAAAATGCTCAAGCATTGGTCAGGAACATGGACTGAACATATAAAGTAGGAAGGGCAGGAAACATATGGACGTGGTGAAACAGCAAACTCCATCTTGATAAAGGGCAAGGAAACACGGTAGGTAGCCTGGAAAAACCGGAAATGATGATCTTAATTTTATTTTAAAGTCCACTCATGCTTTGTGTCGGAAGAAGTCCTAGATGGTTCTAGAGTGGCCATCACAGTCATCTGACTTAAACTCCATAGAAAATCTTTGGTGCAATTTGAAGACGGTGTTTGCTCCATGCAAACCCAAAAATACTAGTGAACTGGAACTATTGCCTATCAAGAATGTTACCATAAACTGGTATCTTGCTTTGTAGCACATTTACAGCAGATCATAACAGGCAAACGTTGTCCCACTAAGTATTTAAGACACGTCAGGATGAGGTTGAATAATTCTAAAAGAGTGCAGTATTTCTTAATTGTGGCATTTTGTGATGAATTTGTAGAAAACACTTGCTATACTACTAGCTATATGAGCTACATAACTTTTATTGTTTGTGTGGTTTACTGTAAACAGCAGAAGTTTGTAACTTTCGTTAATAATCCTAATTTGTAATTGAGGTTGAAAAACTTGGATTGCAACTAAATACTCTAAACAAAAATGTCACCTTATAAAACACTATTACAGGGAATCTGATCAAATCTGTCACAAGCTATAAAATTGTGACTCACCGCGGCCGGCTGACTCCGGTTTAGACAGGCGATTCTTCTCCTTCCTTGTCACGGGTGGACCGTGCCTGCCGGTAGTGGGGCCCGGTGTAGTGCAGATCAAAAGTGAAGACGTCTTGCGGGAACAGATTAAAGGGGTTTTAATTTGTTTTCTTCGTGACGCCACCTATGAGTAGTTCGGTAAGGGCTACCGACGCTGCGGAACCCCCGGGGGATGGACAGCAGCAAGATGTTACGCTCCCCACAGGCTGAGCGGTGATCCCCGGGGTCTGGAGCTGCTCAAGATGTTGTGCGGCAGCTGCGGTTACCTTCTAGTTAATGACGGACAGTTCATAAGGAATCACGGACACAGACAGTCTCTATAACGGTCTTTACTGTAACCAGCAGGCAATACATGGTATACAGTGGTTGAGTAGTAGACCGGGTGGACTCAGCAGTGATGGTGTCCCTTAGAAATCCGTAGTGCTCCTCCATTCTAGCTAAGTGGTTACCAATGTCGCCCAGGAATACCAGATCGGGTACGGGGAGGCTGCTTCAATGCCCTATCCATGCTGTACGTTCTGGATGTTTTGGGGAGCCTTGGGTCCCTCAGTGGGTACACCGCTGGTTAGACGACTGGAAATTGGCTGTTGGTGGGGTGCTCCTGTAAAGCTAATCCTCCACTCTTCTGGTTCGCGTAGCAGAGGTGAACTGCTGCCAGCTTCGGTACCAGTGAACCGGCTGTGAGTTGTGGGCACGGGAGTCTTTTGGGAACCCGTGTAGAAATGCCCAATCCCGGTGGTTAAGGCCTCAGGTGCTGACACCTGACCGGTGACGGCCCAGGGGCCCGCACGGGGTGCGGAGCCCCCGCTCCTCTCCAAGTTCTAGTCTGCTCTCTTCAGGTTCTAGACTTCTTCTCTCTAGACCATGTGTCTGTTCTTCTGCACTACCCTAGCACTCCGCCCACCAGGACCTAGGATTGGCCCTCTATTCTAGGTGATGTATGCTGGGTTGGATTTCTAAATTAACCAGGTCATTGCTGAGTCAGAGAATATTGCGGCTGCATTTGTGGCTGCAATACCCTCCTGTGACGCACTCGTTGCGGGGCGCGACACTCCCCCTTGGTTGAATACCTTGGATCCCTCGGTGGGTACACCGCTGGTTAGACGACTGGAAGTTGGCTGGTGGTGGGGTGCTCCTGTGAAGCTGCTCCTCCACGCTTCTGGTTCGCGTAGAAGAGGTGAACTGCTGCCAGCTTCAGTACCAGTGAACCGGCTGTGAGGTTTTGGGCACGGGATGTTTTGGAACCCGTGGTAATGATGCCCGCTCCCGGTTGTTGAGGCCTCAGGTGCTGACACCCGACCGGTGACGGCCCAGGGGCTGCACGGGGTGCGGAGCCCCCGCTCCTACTCCAAGTTGAAGTTCTAGACTCTGTTCTAGACTCCTCTCCTCTCTGCGCAGACTAAGTGTCTGTTCTCCCTACACACGTCCCTAGCACTCCGCCCACCAGGACCCTGGATTGGCCCTCTGTTCTAGGTGATGCATGCAGGGTTGGATCTCAAAGTTAACTAGGTCACTGCTGTGTCAGAGAATATTGCGGTTGCATTTATGGCTGCAATACCCTCTTGTGACGCACTCGTTGCGGGGCGCCACACTCCCCCTTGGTTGAATACGCTTGTCCCCAAGCGTCTCACTACTCACATTACAGAGGTTTTTACATTTTATAACAGGTAATACACTTTTATTAATGACAGGTCATATATGCATAAAAGTGAGGTAGATAAACAGGTTAACACATTGCGCGGACCCGGCGGCGCGGTCGGCTGTCCTTAGTATAAAAGTTCAGGCTGTAGCCGCCAAGTCGCGGTGTTACGGTGCAAACAAGAAGAAGTCTCTTTTAATAGCAAAGTTCAAACAACAACTTAAGTCACTGATGAATGGCAGTGTTCCGGACTCGTATAGCGAACCACCCATCACGGCATATATGGCGCTCATAGGTTACAATGTCCCCTCTATACAAGTCTCGGCTTGGATGGCCTCGCGGTAGGTGCGATTCCACATCACGGCGCCCCACAAACACTTCAGTACTCACACCCTCCTCCCTTACGAATCCCCACCCGGTGGACAAGTTAAATGTGCTTACCCACCCGGTTTTACGGAATTGTTCAGGTAATGGAGATTGGCGGCGGGCCTCGGCACGAGCCTGCATGTTGGCTTGCAGTCGAGTGTGCCACTCGTCTCTCCGGATACGACGTACCTCTTCGTCGGAGTGATGCGGCGTGTGGATAAAGTCACTACGGCGTGCTGGTTGTTGAACCGCTCGAGCTTGGTGGGCAGTCTGGAGTGGAGCCCGGTTCAACGGAACCGGAGAAGATACGGTTGCGGCGGCACCCGACCAGTGCACCCGAGCTGATCGCCCGGCAGAAGGGTTCCTTGTGTCTCCCCAGGCGAACCCGGTGTAGAGATCCTCAGCTGGACTGTAGGTCTCCTCGTCATCCTCCTCGACCTCCTCGATGACTACGTCGGGCTGCTCGGCTGGCGAAGACGATGGGATGGAATCCTCTGGATCGGTGGGTGGCTGTGCTGCAAAGTTCTCCTCGGGGTCGTTGTGCAGGACTTCCAGGCTGCCTGCCTCTTCTTCTGTAGCAGCGGGAAGTGGTGTTTCAATCTCGGTCACCAGGTAGGCCTCTGTATTTGCAGAGGAGGCCTCCGGTTCAAGGGAGAAACAGGCGACAGTCTCGGTAGTGTGGAAACCAGTCGCGGGTTCCGCAGGTGGAACCAGGTAGAGGTCGGCTTCTTCGTGGGATCGTATTGGAAGCTCCGGCTCTGGAACGAGGTCGGCTGCGGTATCGTCCGCTGGAACGGGTCGAGCTGTGGTCCTCACTGGAATAACACAGTCTATGGGCTCCGGTGACGAAGCTGGACAGGTAGTGGGCGACGGTGAGGCTGTTGAGAAGCTGGCGACGTCGTCTGGGCTTGGAGAAGCTGTACCCGGTCGGCTCTGCTGCATCGCATGATGGAGTCTTCTGCCTAGGGTCGCGCTCCAGCTGCGAATCGTCCATTCCACAGTCTCAAGTAGTCGCACCCGGAGGTCTTGTAGAGCCTCTAGCCAGAAGTCGGGGCTGCCGTCTATGGTAAGGGCAGGATCCTGACCCGGTTGGCCTATGGCTGCTCTGGCCTCCGCCTTGACCTCCCGCATTAGGTCTTGGAGTCTCGTGCTGGCCATTCTCTTCTTGGAGGGAAACCACACCCGTTCAACCGGTAAGACGTTCTGGTAGAGCTGGTGAAGAAGTCCTTCTCTCTCTGTCGGTGTGTCTATCTATGACACTCCCATTTCCTCTGGGCTTTCATAGTCCAATCGTGGGAAAAGTCTTTGGGGTCCGCCCCCATGGTTGATTCGAGCAATCAGGGCGGACAAAGAGTTTGACGCCTTTTGTCTTTAGCCCTCCCACAATGATGGGGGGGTTGACTCACTCCTGGGCTTGCACGTGGCGGCTTCTTGTGGCGGGAACGCCATCTTGGGCGCCATCTTGACCCAATGGTGTAAAGGCGGGAAAGTTCTTTTAGGGACGAACAAAGTCCAATTGTAGACAATAAAGTCCAGTTTTAAGCACAATATACCCGTTGGGTAACGGGCCTGCTCGTATCCTGTTCGTGACGCCATTTCCTGACTCACCGCGGCCGGCTGACTCCGGTTTAGACAGGCGATTCTTCTCCTTCCTTGTCACGGGTGGACCGCGCCTGCCGGTAGTGGGGCCCGGTGTAGTGCAGATCAAAAGTGAAGACGTCTTGCGGGAACAGATTAAAGGGGTTTTAATTTGTTTTCTTCGTGACGCCACCTATGAGTAGTTCGGTAAGGGCTACCGACGCTGCGGAACCCCCGGGGGATGGACAGCAGCAAGATGTTACGCTCCCCACAGGCTGAGCGGTGATCCCCGGGGGCTGGAGCTGCTCAAGATGTTGTGCGGCAGCTGCGGTTACCTTCTAGTTAATGACGGACAGTTCATAAGGAATCACGGACACAGACAGTCTCTATAACGGTCTTTACTGTAACCAGCAGGCAATACATGGTATACAGTGGTTGAGTAGTAGACCGGGTGGACTCAGCAGTGATGGTGTCCCTTAGAAATCCGTAGTGCTCCTCCATTCTAGCTAAGTGGTTACCAATGTCGCCCAGGAATACCAGATCGGGTATGGGGAGGCTGCTTCAATGCCCTATCCATGCTGTACGTTCTGGATGTTTTGGGGAGCCTTGGGTCCCTCAGTGGGTACACCGCTGGTTAGACGACTGGAAATTGGCTGTTGGTGGGGTGCTCCTGTAAAGCTAATCCTCCACTCTTCTGGTTCGCGTAGCAGAGGTGAACTGCTGCCAGCTTCGGTACCAGTGAACCGGCTGTGAGTTGTGGGCACGGGAGTCTTTTGGGAACCTGTGTAGAAATGCCCAATCCCGGTGGTTAAGGCCTCAGGTGCTGACACCCGACCGGTGACGGCCCAGGGGCCCGCACGGGGTGCGGAGCCCCCGCTCCTCTCCAAGTTCTAGTCTGCTCTCTTCAGGTTCTAGACTTCTTCTCTCTAGACCATGTGTCTGTTCTTCTGCACTACCCTAGCACTCTGCCCACCAGGACCTAGGATTGGCCCTCTATTCTAGGTGATGTATGCTGGGTTGGATTTCTAAATTAACCAGGTCATTGCTGAGTCAGAGAATATTGCGGCTGCATTTGTGGCTGCAATACCCTCCTGTGACGCACTCGTTGCAGGGCGTCACAATTGCAGTTAACCCACTTGGCCTCTTAATGGAGGCCAAGCTATTGCAAACAAAAAAACAACAATTCACAGGAATTTGTAACCATGTGCATTAATTTATTTAGATTTCACACCAAGATTTTGATTTTTACAAGGTCCTTGAGGATGGGGTTGAGTGCATTTGATGCAGAGCTATGATGCTAACTAAGATGTTATCTCCCAGCATAATCAGTGAACACACAATTAGATAATATAGTTGCAATATAAAATATATTTAAAGAGAACCTGTCATCAGGTTTTTGCTTTGTAATAATATGTATAAATATATTTATTCACTTATATAGTGCAATTAATTCCATAGCACTTTACATACATCATCAACACTGTCCCTATTGGGGTTCACAATCTAAATTCCCAATCAGTATGTCTTTGGAGTGTGGGAGGAAACCAGAGAACCCAGAGGAAACCCACACAAACACAGGGAGAATATACAAACTCCTTGCACATATGATGAGGACTGCAGGCTGCAAGGGTTAAAAAACAAAAAGCAACTGTACAATTGTTTACATAAACTAAGGCTTTATCACCTGATGATAACCATTACAGGACTTCTTTGTCATGTGCAAGGCCATCCGACACACACCCTACTGTGATTGACACCGCAAAGTCAATGCACAATATCTATTGAAAGCCTGGTGTGGGCGGGGCAGCCATCTCAGATCTGCTGTGTTTCTGAAAATAAATTATTTGATTGTGTCAGAACAGCTTCATCCAGTAATCTCAGGGGCGGAACTACACTGGTGCAGCCTGTGCAGCTGCACCAGGGCCCCGACCGGTTGGGGGCCCCTTCAAGCCTGGAGGGGGGCCCCCAGCCGACCCCCGCAAGCCGCCGCCAGAGGAGAGGAGGGTCAGGCAAAGGAAGCAGAGAGCTTCCTGCTTCCCTTGCCTGATCCCGCCCCTCCTCTCCTCTGCTCCTCTGGCCCCTAGCAGACATCCGGCGCGGCTCCCAGGTAGGAGAGCATCGCGCCTGCGGCTCCCTGCGGCTCCCAGCGGCACCCCCCCCTTTCTGGGCCGCGCCGACGGCCAGCGGCACCCCTCCCCCCCGGGCCACGCCGACGGCCAGTAGCCCCCCCCGGTAATCTCCTGCAGCAGGGCCCCGGGGGTGACGGTCCGCCCCTGAGTAATCTATTTGATACATCACTGTATTCAGAGCATCTTTGCCTAGATTATATTGCTTTCAGATGGGATAGGAAAAGCCTGCTGACAGATTCCCTTTAAGTGCTGCTAGCACATTTTGTACTTCCTAATAAGTATTTTAATGATCCATTTCAGACACTTCTGCATCACAACATTCTTTTACAAATCATCTTTATTCACTGCTCTTTTTTATGGGTTGTCTCAGTGTCAAGCGGTTTGATAGGCTGTTACTTACCAATATCTGCTGTTATTTCACAAACTTGGCCCTATCAATCAAAGGTTGCGGGGGCAGGTTAACAAGCCCACTACAGATGCCAAGATTTATCCATACATGTCTATCAGTCCACTTGGCGCAGAGTACCTTACAGGGTAGCAGTGAATAAAGACAATTTTTACGGTATGTCGGGATGCAGTGGCGCAAGAGACGGATGATTAAGATCCTAATTAGGAAGGACATAGTGTGCTGGAAGCAATACTAGAAACCTGATGACAGGTTCCCTTTATAAACATTGCCATGACCAATGTATTTGTTGCTGAGTGACCCATATCTCTAAAGAGTTTAGATCTTTAATAAAAATGTCGTCTTCGGTATTCAGCAATACATAGATTGCAATAACACGTATGTGCTTTATTTAATCTCAGGTTTATAATGAGCGCTTCAATACAAGTATTCTACTAGCTGTCATTCAAAAATCAGAATACAATGCTCCAGCTAGTAACATTTAAGCAATGTATTTGCAGTTTTCACATTGTCTCCTATTTGTCTAATTATGATGTTACATTTTTTAGTTTATAATAAAATTAATCTTGTCTTTCATGTTGTACTAGTTGTTTTTAATTTTGGCAACCTGATTACTATTTACGATGGGCTGTGCTATAAATCCTTGTCCCTGAGGATGAATTTTTATCATAGTTTTACCAATTAAATTTGATGTCTTTATTATCTATCACAATGCTTGGGTTCTTCTATTGACTGACTCAGCTGATTGCCCGACACGCGAGCATGCACACTTTTGGAGATTAGACGTGTGATTTTTTTTCATAGTAACATTTTTCTCTATTTGTTACTTTGCTTTTTACTTTAAATTTGTTTGTTAAAAAATCTCAACAAAAAAAAAATGATATTTGATATAGCAGAGTCTGTAAAAGTCCGAACTAATATGTTATGCTGTATGCGGTGAATATGCCTGAATGGGCTTTTTGGTCCTGTCACTTTCACTTTCAAGTTATAAGTACAACAACATGGCACTAATAACATATCCATCTTACCACAAATAAAGATATGGGTCTAGGACAGAAACAAAGAGAAAAGTTCTAAATTAATATGTTATTTTTACTGCACATACAAAAAAACAGGTTGATTGGTATTTTATCAGTTCCACTTTACAAACTAAATAAAAAACACAGGATTTAAATTGCTTGAAAAACAGGTGCCCCATCACTAACACCAAAGAACTATCACTAAGAATTATTTTTAATTTGTTCCATATTATAAATAATTATCCCACCACCGACATGGCCAGTTTTATGTTTTTATAACTTTTTAAAACATTTCTGTCAACATAGACATATGAGGGTTTCTTTTTCTCCAGAAAGTGTTGTACTTTTGAATGACTCCATCCATTTTACCACATACTATACTGGAACAAAAATTCATAGTGCAGCAAAATTGTGAAAAAAAAATTGCAATTCTGACATTGTTTTCTGGGAATAATTTTTATGGCATACATTGATTGTGTGATAAAAATGACCTGCCAAAATGATTCTCCTCAGTATTATTATGAAGAAAAGAGGGGAGCGCACATAGGGACTTATCCGTGGATTAATTAATAAATCTTTGCCCCGGGTGCCTGAAAACATAGTTACACCTCTGTTAATAAACTCACATGTCAATCCAGCTATGTTATATATTTAATCGAGTGCATGTGTGGAAAACAATATGTCGGGCGAACGGTACAACCCCTGCACAAGAGGATAAATTCACATAGGTATAATATCATCAAAGGGTTCTTGAAACTTGGCCTTTCAGACATTGTACTGAGGTACACGGGGGAAACGTTTCCCTACGTGTTACCCCAATTGACCATGTACCTTTGGGAGATCCATATAGAATACAAAGCCTAGCAAAAAAAGAAATATATTGGATCTATAAGCTTAATACTCTGCAGCCAAGGGGTCTAAATGAAGTGAGTGATTTGTTTTGAGAAAATCCTTCTTCCTCTTTTCCCATAAACGAGTGGTGATACCTCAAGCCATCACAATTCTTATTCCCTGTAAATAAGTGGTGACATTGCTCCATGAGTTAGTGGCGATATAGAGACTCCACTAAATGTTAAAAACTGAGTCTGAGCGTGGCGGAGCAGTGAGAGGAGTTTGCACTGCAGGACAGTGCCGACTTTCCTCTCACGCTCTGTCTGTTCATGCCTTGGACACCACATTTCCATTTTATTGTTATCCAATCTGGATGTCTGTTCACTCCTCCATTTTTGTGGGTGAATGGGAGCACAGGGAAAGATGTGCTAGACCTTTTATCCTGAAAGGTCATGATAAGGATGTGGATCAACTTTGGTCATGTAATTTATAATAATTGGTGAATGACAGCAAGGATAAAATAATTGGTCATGCAACGAACAAATAACATTAGGGAGCTTGGAGCCCTGAGACATAAAAATAGTAAGACTCCATCATTTCTACCTAAGTTTAATCACTTGAGAAGCAAGATCCAATGAATTTAAATGAAAGACATTCATCTGCAAGCAAATTCCCTGAATCCAAAGGGTTTGAAAGAAGTGAGTGATTTAGTCCAGTTTAATCCTTCTTTTCTTTCCCCCAGATGATTGGTGACACCACAATTTATAGTAATTTTTCTTCCCCGTATAAGAATGGTGACATTTCCCCGCAATACTAGTGGTGACATGAGAATCCATCTAACAGTTGGCTTCAGGTCTGAGTGTGGTGGGGCAACATCGTGGGTGTGGGGTTGTTTGCACTGCAGGGCAGTGCTGACACCCACCCCCATGCTTTGTTTGTTCGTGCCCCTCGGATGCCGCACCTCCATTTTATTGTCAGCCTGTTTTAATCTTTTTTTTTAAACCATTAAAAATTTTTTATTGTTTAACACATAACATACATAAACATGCCTTAACCTAGGCATAGTGTAAAAGGTTACAAAGGTAGAACCGGGGGAAGACAAGGGGAAAGATAAGGAAGGGAAAGTAGGGGAGGGGGTCATAAGTTAACATATGTAATAACATATGTAATTTCAATTATAAAAAGTACAAAACATCAGAATTAAACAAATCCTAAAAATAAAAGTTCACTGCAAAAGATATACCGGAATGTCAGAGGCTAAAGAAGAGGAGGTCCAGGGGTCCCACCATGAGAGGACCCTATTCTTTTTTGACAGGGAGGTAGCTGTAAGAGTTTCATAGCAGAAATGTAGGTTCAGTTTATTGATCAGTTCTGATCTAGAGGGAGCAGTAGGGGCCTTCCAATGAGCAGCTATGCATTGTCTGGCGGCAATTAGAACATTTGTAATAATAGGCAGAAGAGGGGAGGGGAGGTCCACCAACGTGATGCCCAGAAGAGCCATTGGGCTCGTTAGAGTAAAGGGTAAGCGAGTCACTTCAATTAAAATTGCTTCAACCTGACGCCAAAAAGCATTAATCACAGGACATTCCCATCATACGTGTGCCATGGTTCCAGAGGAACCACAGCCCTTCCAACATGAAGAGGAGGTGGCCAAACGAAGCCTGGCCAATCTCTCAGGCGTCATATACCAGTGCAAAAGTACTTTCCTAGCCTGCTCCATGTGGCCCACACATGAGGAAAATTTTGACGGGTGAGATAGAGCAAAGGCCCAGTCATCTCCCGAGGCAGTGAAAGAGAGTACAGACTCCCATGCCTCCATACAAGGGAGTTTATGCTGTACCCCATGGAGCAACAAGGAGTTATACAAAACCGACACTCCATTTGAAATAGTGGTATTCGGTTTAAAGAATTTTTGACCGGGGGAATCTGTAATAGTCGGGGGATCCTTAAATATATGCATATTACGTAGGAGACTATGAAATTGTATATATGAGAAATAAACTGAGTTCGGGAGAGAGAACCGGGTCTGAAGAGCTGAAAAAGGGAGGACCCCAGATGGGCCAAACAGGTCCACAATATACTTTATTCCAGCCTGTTTCCAGGGAAGCACAGAGACACCCTCGATGGTATCCCTCAAAGCGTCCAGCGAGACATAGCGTGCTATATGTGGAAAAACAACCGGACAGACAGACGCCCAAAGTTTAATAGCAGCAGACATGGTTGATAAAATACTCCCAGGTAAGTTAGAACGCAAAAGGGAGGCCTCCAGTAGACGCCTGAGGGATCCACCGGGGGCAAATTGAGATTCAATTCGTAACCATGGAATGTTAGAGATCCCATCCCACCATAACTTGAGGGGTTCCAACATAGCCGCTCTGTAGTAAGCTACCAACATAGGGGCACCCAGTCCACCCTTGGAGTAGGGAAGCACCATCCACCTCCTCCTAATTCTATGCGGCTTGTTACTCCAAATGAAGGCATCTATAATGGATTGGAACATAGAAAGACGTCTTGAGGGGATGTGGAGGGGTAAGCACCTGAAGAAGTATATTAGCTTCGGCAATAACATCATCTTGACTACCTGTATGCGTGCCATCCATGAAAGCGTAGATTCAGAGAATTTCCCAACATCAGCCCGAAGGTCCGCAGCAAGGGCCTCACAGTTAGTACTTACCAAGTCAACCAGGCGTGTCAATTTAATACCCAAGTAAGAGAACCCCGCCGGGGACCACATGTACTGATAAGTATTTTGAATGTTGATTTGAAGTGACAAGGGGAGGAAAAGAGGGAAGAGAGTTGATTTAGATATATTAAGCCTATAATATGAAACCGCAGAAAAATCACGTAGGAGATCCGAAATCGCACTTAAGGAATGCTGAGGGTCAGAACATGTAAAAACCACATCATCTGCATACAGACTAATTTTATATTCAGTCGGACCAACCCGAATCCCCCCGATATCTGGGGACTGGCGGGCAATAGCAGCAAGAGGTTCCATGATCAATGCAAAAATTAGTGGCGAGAGGGGGCAGCCTTGTCGCGTTCCATTAGAAATGGAGAAGGTTCGGGATTGGAAACCAGAAGCCCGAACTGAGGCACTTGGATTAGAATACAAGGCCATAATGGCTCGAGCAATAATGCCGCCGAAGCCAAATTTGTTTAGGGTCCTTTCCAGTTATCCCCAGTGCACCCGATCAAATGCCTTTTCTGCATCAAGTGAAAGGAATGCACTGGGGAGGCGCTCCCTCTCCACCACGTCTAGCAGATTTATCAAACGTCTTGTGCCATCCCTCGTCTGCCTACCCAGAACAAATCCCACCTGATCGGGATGGACTAGAGAGGGCAGCACTGTAAGAGGCGATTGGCCCACAATTTAGCATAAATTTTTACATCTGCGTTAAGCAGTGCGATTGGGCAAAAGTTGGAAGGTGTAGTTGGAGGTTTGCCGGGTTTAGGAAGGGTGGCTATCGAAGCTTCCAGCCCTTCTCGTCTGATACAGCCAGAACGGGCCCAGTGATCAAATAGACGTATAAGGTATGGACCAAGGACAGGAAAAAACTGGGCATAATAAGGAAAAGAAAACCCATCTGGGCCGGGAGCTGAGGATTTTTTAGATTCTTTTATGATTTGGGACAGTTCAGAGAGTAGAATTGGGGAGTTTAATGAGGAGAGCTGCTCAGGGGTAATGCTAGGAAGGGCTGCTCTTTCCAGGAAGGCAGAGATATCATCAGGGGAGGGCTGGGGCACCGAAGAGTCTTCCCGCAGATTGTAAAGATCAGAGTAGTAAGAGGCGAATTCGTTAGCAATTTGGATAGGGTTATAGATTTTTGAAGAGTCTGATCTGGTAATAAAGGGAATCCTTGCCCGTAATTCTCCCTTCTTGACACGCCTGGCCAACAGGGCACCCGCACGGTCCCCCATGGCATAATAATTAGCCCTGGTTTTCCTCAGTGCGTTGGCCGTAGAACGAAGCAGTAACTGCCGGACCACCAGACGAGCCTTATTAAGATCGGAAAGCAAGGCCGCAGAAGGGGCGTGTTTGTGCTGAGATTCCAATCGCGCAATCTCAGACAAAGCGTCCTTTAACGTCTGAGTGTATTTACACTTCTGGATGGCTGCAATTTTAAGTAAATGGCCTCGCATAACTGCCTTGTGTGCGAACCACAACACGTCTGGTTGAGTCTCTGGTAGATCATTATTATTGAAGAATTCTTTAAGGTATGAATCTAAAATGGAAACATTAGAATGGTCAGTCAGCAATTGAGTATTTAGACGCCATCGTGAAGGGGGAGAAATAGCCAACGGGTCTTTAAGTGAAACTGTCACTGGAGCATGGTCTGACCATGAAATATTACCTATTGACGCTGCAGTACAGTGAGGGAGAGCCACGTCATCTACCAGTATATAGTCAATCCTGCTATAAGATGCATGCCTCGATGACATATACGTGTAGTCTCTCTCACCGCAATGAAGATATCGCCAAATATCATGCAGACCATGGAGATGAACAAGGGGGCCAGTTTCACCTCTTGAGGTTGAGGGGACTGAAAGCCTGTTTTAATCTTGTTTCCTTTCCTCTGCTGGAACAGGGTAGTGGTTGTGAGATGTGGTAGATCTCTTATCCTGTATGGTTATAAGAAGGTTGTGTTTAAAATCTAGTTTTTAGAAGAATTGACAACAGAAATAAAAAACATTGGGCATTTATTTAGTACAAAACGTCAGAGGAGCCTATGGCTCTGAACAATAAGATATGAATATAGCAAGATTCCTTCTCATTTTATTCGGTAGGTTCAATTCCCTGGCAGCCAGATCACATATTTTAAAATGGTTTTATATCATTGTAATAAAAAGTGTTGTGTATATTACTTATAAGTTATGTAGACATGACTGTAACCTTTGCCCAAACGTGTATTTATAACTTTGTACATGAAAAACACTTGAGGGGGTATTTCCACCGTAACTCCCGTCATGATGGGTTAAACTGTGATGTCATGAACTTTATGTATATAATTTGATCTTGACTCCTGTATATTTGATAGCCCTGATGAAGTGGCAGGTACTGCTACGAAACGCGTTGGCAAAATAAAGTGAAGCTGAGTGACACCGGACTGACGTTCCTTTCGGCTGCATGGATAAAAGAAGCCTGGCCTTTTTCTTCATTTCAGTATGATTATGGGAATACCAAACTTGTACGTTTTTTTGTTACTATTTCAGTGGTCATGTCACAAAAAAAGTTATAGCTTGCAAAATAAAAAAAAAGTATTTTTGTGTGTAATTTCTTCTTTGTCCATTTGTGCACATGTTTTATATTTCCTTACTTTGGTTCCTTGTCTATTGTGCACTCTCCCTACCTTGGTTTGTGGTGCGTATCGGCCTCTCCGTTTGGTTCCTCAGGAGGTACGTGAAACAATCCGACAGCCTTTTAGTCAGCCAGGTCTGGGTTTTGGCTTTCTAATTGTGCAGCCAAGGATGCTCCAGCCTGTACAGTAACTGTTAGAAGCTGTGCATCTAGCGTTACTAGTCTATACCGGAACAAGTAGGGTGCTGGTGTTGCAACTACGTGATATGCTTTATTTCCCCTTTATCTGTGTAGGATTACGTACAGGTGTAACAACTATATTGAGGACTATGTGGGGCCAATTATACTATCTGGAGGACTATGGGATGCATTATACTATATGGAAGGGAATGTGGGGCTCATTGTAATATATGAAGGACTATGGGGTGCATTATAGTATATGGAAGTTAATGTGGGGCTAATAGTAATATATGAAGAACTATGGGTTACATTATACAATATGGAAGAGAATGTTGGACCCATTATACTATCTGGAGGTCTATGGGGTGAATTATACTATATGGAAGGGAATATGAGTCCCATTATACTATATGCAGGACTACAGAATTCATTATAATAATAATAATAATAACAATAATAATCTTTATTTATATAGCACCAACATATTTTGCAGCGCTTAATATTTCAGAGGTTCATATTCCATCAATCAAGAAACAGTTATCAGAAAATACAATACAAAAAACAATACAATACAATACAAAATACAATAGTTAAAGCAAAATAATGACATCCCTGCTCATACGAGCTTACAATCTAACAATGAGGTGGAGGTGACACAAAGTACTGGTGCTTATTTACAGTGATGGTATAGTCAACTTGAGGAGATGGGGAACAGATAGGACCAGCATAAGTGGCCACCAACCATTATTTGTGATGCATTTTAGACTTGTGGAATGGATAGGTTATGTCTAAGTTACTTTGACTAGGGATCATGATAGGCCGCCCTAAAAAGATGTTTTTTTAGGGATCGCCTGAAACTATATGTAAGTTGTGGATAGACCTAATTTCTTGGGGTAGAGCATTTCAGAGAATTGGTGCAGCTTGGGAGAAGTCTTGGAGCTGGGAGTGGGAGGTTCAGATTAATGCAGAAGTGAGTCTAAAGTCACTTCCGGAGCGAAGAGAAAGGGTGCGGTGATAGACAGAGATGAGGGTAGAGAGGTAGGGTGGTTCTGCAATGTGAAGAGCTTTGTGGGTGAGAACAAGCAGTTTGAATTGGACCTATGATGTATGGGCAGCCAGTGTAATGACTGGCATAGAGCGGAAGAGTCTGAGTAACAACTGGCCAGATAGGTGATCCTGGCTGCTGCATTAAGGATGGACTGGAGAGGGGAGAGTCTAGTGCAGGAGAGGCCAATTAAAAGAGGATTACAATAGTCAAGGCGGGAGTGAATCGGGGTCACAGTGTGGGCCATATACTATACTATATAGTATAGTTAGTATACTATATGGAAGGGAATGTGTGACCCATCTACTTATATAATCCGCAGTTGGGATTTCGGGCGTTGTAGCCGAATCCCAACATGCTTTGCGCGGGACTGCGAGTGATGACGCGCAGCGTCATCACGAGCCGCAGACCCGCACTACTCTAAAAAAAAAAAAAATCCTCACCTCTACCCGAGCCCGCGCTGTCTCCCGCCGTCTTCTGCCGTGTTCCGCTAGGCTCCCGGTGGCTGTGCAGGCTCCCGGTGCCTGCAGTGATCTTCTATCTACTGAGAGTGAAGGACCTGTGGTGATGTCAGAGTCACGTGACACCAGCTTACTCCAGGCAAATCGCGGGTCACGTGACTCTGACATCACCACAGGTCCTTCACTCTCAGTAGATAGAAGATCACTGCAGGCACCGGGAGCCTGCACAGCCACCGGGAGCCTAGCGGAACACGGCAGAAGACGGCGGAACACGGCAGAAGACGGCGGGGGCTCGGGGTGAGGTGAGCATAATCTTTTTTTATTTTTTTTAACCCCTGCCTTGCACGAGCGCACCACAGACACCTGTATACTCCACCACCACACACGCCTGTACACTCTGCCACCACCACAGACGCCTGTATACTCCACCACCACACACGCCTGTATACTCTGCCACCACACACGCCTGTACACTCTGCCACCACCACAGACGCCTGTATACTCCACCACCACACACGCCTGTACACTCTGCCACCACACACGCCTGTACACTCTGCCGCCACCACCACACACACCTGTACACTCTGCCGCCACCACACACGCCTGTACACTCTGCCGCCACCACACACGCCTGTACACTCTGCCGCCACCACACACGCCTGTACACTCTGCCACCACCACACACGCCTGTACACTCTGCCACCACCACACACGCCTGTACACTCTGCCACCACCACACACGCCTGTACACTCTGCCACCACCACACACGCCTGTACACTCTGCCACCACCACACACGCCTGTACACTCTGCCACCACCACACACGCCTGTACACTCTGCCACCACCACACACGCCTGTACACTCTGCCGCCACCACACACGCCTGTACACTCTGCAGCCACCACACACGCCTGTACACTCTGCCACCACCACACACACGCCTGTACACTCTGCCACCACCACACACGCCTGTACACTCTGCCACCACCACACACGCCTGTACACTCTGCCACCACCACACACACCTGTACACTCTGCCACCACCACAGACGCCTGTATACTCTGCCGCCACCACCCCACCTGCCTGTATACTCTGCCGCCACCAGCACAGACGCCTGTATACTCTGCCGCCACCAGCACAGACGCCTGTATACTCTGCCACCACCACACATGCCTGTATACTCTGCCGCCACCAGCACAGACGCCTGTATACTCTGCCACCACCACACATGCCTGTATACTCTGCCGCCACCAGCACAGACGCCTGTACACTCTGCCGCCACCACCACACACGCCTGTACACTCTGCCGCCACCACCACACACGCCTCTATACTCTGCCACCAGCACAGACGCCTGTACACTCTGCCGCCACCACCACACACGCCTGTATACTCTGCCACCACCACACACGCCTGTACACTCTGCCACCACCACACACGCCTGTACACTCTGCCACCACCACACACGCCTGTACACTCTGCCACCACCACACACGCCTGTACACTCTGCCACCACCACACACGCCTGTACACTCTGCCACCACCACACACGCCTGTACACTCTGCCACCACCACACACGCCTGTACACTCTGCCACCACCACACACGCCTGTACACTCTGCCACCACCACACACGCCTGTTACACTCTGCCGCCACCACACAACGCCTGTACACTCTGCCACCACCACACAGCCTGTAACACTCTGCCACCACACACACGCCTGTACACTCTGCCCCCACCACCACACACGCCTGTAACTCTGCCACACCACACACGCCTGTACACTCTGCCACCACCACACACGCCTAACTCTGCCACCCACACACCTGTACACTCTGCCACCACACACACGCCTGTACACTCTGCCCCCACCTACCACACACGCCTGTATTATACTCTCCCACACCACACACTGTACACTCTGCACACCACACACACCTGTACACTCTGACCCACACAGCCTGTACACTCTGCCACCACCACACACGCCTGTATACTCTGCCGCCACCAGCACAGACGCCTGTATACTCTGCCACCACACACTCCTGTATACTCTGCCACACCACACACGCCTGTATACTCTGCCCCCACCACACACGCCTGTATACTCTGCACCACACCCCGCCTGTATACTCTGCCACCACCACACACGCCTGTATACTCTGCCACCACCACACACGCCTGTATACTTGCCACCACCACACACGCCTGTATACTCTCCCACCACCACACACACCTGTACACTCTGCCACCACCACACACACCTGTACACTCTGCCACCACCACAGACGCCTGTATACTCTGCCGCCACCACCACACCTGCCTGTATACTCTGCCGCCACCAGCACAGACGCCTGTATACTCTGCCGCCACCAGCACAGACGCCTGTATACTCTGCCGCCACCAGCACAGACGCCTGTATACTCTGCCACCACCACACATGCCTGTATACTCTGCCGCCACCAGCACAGACGCCTGTATACTCTGCCACCACCACACATGCCTGTATACTCTGCCGCCACCAGCACAGACGCCTGTACACTCTGCCGCCACCACCACACACGCCGGTATACTCTCCCACCACCACACACGCCTGTACACTCTGCCACCACCACACACACCTGTACACTCTGCCACCACCACACACGCCTGTACACTCTGCCACCACCACACACGCCTGTATACTCTGCCGCCACCAGCACAGACGCCTGTATACTCTGCCACCACCACACACGCCTGTATACTCTGCCACCACCACCACACACACCTGTATACTCTGCCACCACCACCACACACGCCTGTATACTCCACTACCCACAGACCCACCTGTATACTCTTCTACCCACAGAGCCGCCTGTATACTTTACTACCCACAGAGTCACCTGTATAATCTCCTACCCTCAGAGCCGTCTGTATACTCTGCTACCCACAGACCCGCCTGTATACTCTGCTACCCACAGAGCCCCCTGTATACTCTGCTACCCACTGGCCCGCCTGTATACACACAATTCATTTCACCCTGCTCCCGATGCAATTGCATCGGGCCTTTTTACTAGTTATACTATATGGAGGACTATGGGGGTACATTATACTATATGGAGGAATATGGGGATGCATTATACTATATAAACGCCTATGGGGTGCATTATACTATATGGCTGACTATGGGGGGTGCATTATACTATTTGGCGGACTATGGGGGGGTGCATTATACTATATGGGGGACTATTATCTATGAAATGAACTGTCTTCTACCTCCTCAACCCTTGTAGCAGGGTTTGGCTGCTCCTTTACAGTTTTAAGCATTTTATACAGTGGTTTCAGTTTTAGTTAATAATCGTGTTACATTCTACATTTGAAAATGAACATTGTCAACTGCTTGTTTTGATTGCTCATACACCTGACTATAATGCGACAAAATTGAGACACTTAGAGCATAGAAAAGCCAGTTTCATGTGAACCCAGCAGCCACCGACAAGGTGTATCCTTTTGCTGGGTATTTAGCAGTAATGCATATCTAAATTCCTATATTCAATGATTGCATTCCTGTTTTGCCAAAAGTTTTGACAAACAGACGCGGATACAACTTTAAAGAAGGTAATCAACTAATTTTATTAAAAAGGCTATTATGGAATACAGAATTAAAGAAACAGTATGATATTGCATACACTATTTGTATAATCAACATACAAAGGTTATGTATCTACTTACATAACATCATCACAGATTTATGAGTGAAATGTGGAATATTGGAGAAGCCACAATGAAGGCAGAGCTCAGTGGGTAAACTCAGCACTGTATTGGGATACAGATTTCACCAAGGAGATAGGAAACATTATGTGTCAGATAATTATTTGACAGAGAACTCCTGGAATATCAGCACTGGATCACTTCTGTCTGTATCATAATTCTACCAACTTTTATAGCACTTAGGCTGGCTTCACATTTGCGTTCCCCTCCGCAGAACGCTGCGGAGGGGAATCGCCATATGAGCGCAGCTAGCGCTAGTCCCTATGTTTATAATGGGGACGCACGGTGCTGCGCTTGACTGCGCATGACCATGTGCTCCCATTCACTGCAATATGTGAATTGTACGCAGGCGAATGCCTGCGCACAAATCACACACTCTCGTTCGCACCAGGGACGCCACATGTTGCATTCCTGGTGCGGATCCGCCTGCGTACAAATCACATATTGCAGTGAATGGGAGCGCACGGTCATGCGCAGTCAAGCGCAGCACCGTGCGTCCCCATTATAAACATAGGGGCTTGCGCTGGCTGTGCTCACATGGCGGTTCCCGTCTGCAGAACGCTGCGGAGGGTAACGCCAGTGTGAAACCAGCCTTAGACAATAGAAGCATAAGGCTGGTTAATGTTTATAAATGTGACTCAATCCAGAATTGGCTAGTTTCTGAACTCTAGAGAAGTTAGTTATATCAAATATATTCAAGACGATAAATCTGTGTATTTCTCATGGATGATAATTATAAGTCCACACTAGTTATGTAGACACACTATTTTATTACAATGACTGTATCGTGAAAGCAAATATCACAGTGGTCACTTGTGTTCAACTCAACAGGAAATATTTCTGAAACAAACAGCATCACACAGTGCCCAAAACAATCAACATTGTCTAACTGTATAAACAGAATAAACACTCACCAGCAGACAAAGGTTTGTGTATGTTGTCAGAAAAATATTAGAGTCCTCAGTGGTTGATACCTTTTAATAGCTAACTGAAAAGATGGTAAGAAAAAGCAAAGCAAGCTTTCAGGACACTATGGCCCCTTCATCAGGCTGATAAACTGTATGTTGTCAGTAATAATGATTTTACACTGCAATATGGTGCATGGATCCAAACAACCACATTTCATATTTGCAATACACTCCATCCTTGGATTAAGGACCACACTATATCAAAGCATATGAATGATATATTACAATATATAGGACATAAGATATCCATATTTTTATTAGCAATACAATACCTTAGTGTTTCAGAGTGCAGCTCTTTATTTCTCAGAGCATATTTCATGTTCAGTTTGGCACCTGTTCACACTTGTTAGGAAGTGCCATCATTTTTTTTTCATTTTCTAACGCTACTACCCTCCCTGACAGAAGTTATCTCGCTTATCCATGTTATGTAAATAAAAGCTTATAACCTGCCGTTAAATTCATCCATTGGTTGTATCAATTACTCTTTAAAGCTGAAACCCTCCGAAATTTGGTTTAGGTTAAGAAAATAAATTGGGATCAATGCTGAAATATTGATCAGTTAATGAACACAGAATGGTCAGATTTTAGCAAGACAAACGTTTTGTCGCCTGGTTATATAATGCACCTAATCCTAGTTTACATCCTCACCTGTGCTCAGTAAATGATCGGTTAATTAGTGGGTTCGCATAAAAAGAAACCCAGCACCCCAGACCTTCACTTGAACTGCAACTTGAGCAGTTGAAAAACATTTGTCCACTTAGATGACAAAATCCACTTCGATGACAAAAATTATGCTTATGCGCACGCTGATTGGTGGTATGTTTACAGGGAATAATGATTAGTAGCATTAGCCTGCTCATTCAGCCATTTATCGCCTGTGTAATTGGGTCTTTAGTCTCAGTACATTATTGAACATCTATTATATAATCGCGAATAGCTTTTTTGCCCCTCGCGGCCATTGCGAGTCTCAGGCACACGGCGAAGCATTGCCCGCGTAGCGGGCATTGCGAGCCATTGCCCACCCACACCCCGCCGATGCGGCCCGCGCTGCCTCCGCTCCCCGCTACCCACATCTCGCCCGGGGACCATGGAGCGGAGGCGGCGCAGCCGCCTCCGCTCCCCGCTACCCACAGCCCACCTGCGACTATGGAGCTGCCCCCTGTGCCCCCCCCCAGCCCCGATCCACAGCCCAGCACCGCTCCCCAGCCCCGCACCGCCCCCCAGCACCGCACACCCCCAACGCCGCACAGACCCCCCCTCATGCCGCACACCTCCGCCGCCAGCCCCCATCCACAGCCTAGCACCGCCCCCCAGCCCCGCTCCACAGCACGCTCCCAGCCCCGCAATGTCCGCACTCCCCCCCATATGTCCGCACCCCCCCATTATGTCCGCACACCCCCACATTATGTCCGCACACACCCCCATTATGTCCGCAGACCCCCCCATTATGTCCGCAGACCCCTCCCATATGTGCTCACACCCTCCCCCCCCATATGTCCTCACACCCCCCACAATATGTCCGCCACCCCCCCATATGTCCGCACCCCCCCAAACCCCCACAATATGTCCGCACACCCCCCCATATGTCCTCACCCCCCAACCCACCCCAATATCTCCTCACACCCCCCCACAATATGTCCGCATGCCCCTCCATATGTCCTCACCCCCCAAACCCCCCCAATATGTCCTCACACCCCCCCACAATATGTCCACACACCCCCCATATGTCCTCACCCCCCCACACCCCCACAATATGTCCTCACCCCCCCACAATATGTCCTCACACCCCCAAACCCCCCCAATATGTCCTCACACCTCCCCACAATATGTCCGCACACCCCCCCATATGTCCTCACCCCCCAATATGTCCTCACCCCCCCAATATGTCCTCACACCCCCCCACAATATGTCCACACACCCCCATATGTCCTCACCCCCCACACCCCCACAATATGTCCTCACACCCCCCCACAATATGTCCTCACATCCCCAAACCCCCCCAATATGTCCTCACACCTCCCCACAATATGTCCGCACACCCCCAAACCACCCCAATATGTCCTCACACCCCCCACAATATGTCCGCACACCCCCCCATATGTCCTCACCCCCCCAATATGTCCTCACACCCCCCCACAATATGTCCTCTCCCCCCAAACACCTCCAATATGTCCTCACACCCCCCCACAATATGTCTGCACACCCCCAAACCCCCCAATATGTCCTCACACCCCCCCACAATATGTCCGCACCGCACCGCACCCCCCCCCAACCCCGATGCCGTAAATCACTTACCTGTCTTCATGACATCTGCTTCGTCAGGTCCAGGTCCAGTCCTCCCTCCGGCCCAGGCATCCTCTTACTTCAGCCCGGGCCACGAGTCTTCCATCCGGCGGTCTTCTTTCTTCCTCCAGCGAGCTCCGGGTCCTCGATGTTCCCTCTTCGGTCCGCTCCGCTGACTGAGGAATAAAGATGGCCGCCGCGAGTTTCTGGAAGCCCCGCCCACGGATCCAAATCGCACCAATCACATTCAAATACACACCAACCAATCACATTCAAGGCTCATTCATACATTTTTATCAATGGGAAAAAACACTTTTACTATTCCACTACGGCCAATCAGATTCGCGCCTCATTCATCCATGTTTCTCAATGGGAAAAATTCACTACATTTAAAGACAATAAAAATAAATAAATAAATACACATAAAAATATTTAAAAATACAAATAAATTAACTTAAAATAACAAATAATAAATAAATTTAATAATAATAAAAATACTAAAAAAAAAATAATAAATAATATAAATAATAAATAATAAAATAAAATATAATAATAAAAAAAATAAATTAAAATTAATATATAAAATTAATATATTAATTACATTAACTAATTAAAATAAAAAAATTTATCAAATACAAATAAATTTAATTAAAATAAAAAATTAATATACAAATAATAAAAATAATAAATAATAAAATAAATTAAAATAAAAAATAAATAAATAAAATAAAAATATATATAATTAAAATATTAATAACATTAACTAATTCTAAGAAAATCAAATTACTCAAATAAAAAAAAATTCAATTAAAATAAAAAAAAAAAATAATATTATAAAAATATTAAATAATAAATACTTACAATAATAAAATAGTAAATAATAAAAAAAAATATTCCATATAAAAATTCATAACATTAACTAATTCTAATAAAATAAAACAAATAAATAAAATATTCATAACATTAAGTTATTCAAAAAAAATGTAAATTAAAAAAAAAAAAAAAAAAAAAAAAAATATAGCTACTATAATCTAATTAACGCACGTTCTAGAATCCCGATGCATTTGCATCGGGCTCACAGCTAGTTTAGGATATTACTGTGGGATACAAAATTCCTTAGAACGACAGCTTTATTACAGATCCAAAATAGTGGAAACAGACAAGGCACAAAGATGTGTTACTTTGATTTCATTTTAAGCCATAATGCAGGGTTTATATTTAATAACATATTGTGGAACTGACTTTGGTTTGTGATAACTATATTCAGGTATGGCAGATTTATGCACTGGATCGTCACTAATTACAAGAGAAAAATTACAGTAAAATATTCAGTGAAGTGATTAGTGAAGGTTCAAGCCCAAATTTCTGAAGTGAAAAAAAACTAAATCCACTTTGAATTCTGCACATATTGCCTATCATTTTACGTAATTGTAATTTAAAGAGGACCTGTCACCCCCCTGGTGCTATGCTAACTGAATGCAGCATATCTGCTGCATTCAGGGAAGAGGCCCCCCATGTTTCTAGCCCCCTTGTAAGTTGTTAAAAAGACTTTATAAAGTGTACAGATATCAAGTCCGGAGGGTAATGAGTAATGAGTCATCGCTGTTGCTGGTGTCCTCCCTACCTCCTGCCCTCTCTGTACCACCTCCAGCCCTCTCTTGTTAAGGGTAAGTGCCCACATAGTGGTTTAGTGACGTTCAAACCGTCAGTAAACCGGTGGAAATTTGCAGGAGCCTAGAGTTCTGAGCTCTGAAGTCTCCAGCGGTTTCCCAGCGGTTTTTCAGCGGTTTTTTGAGCGTTTGCACAGCGTTTTTCAGTCGGTTTTTCCAGCGGTTTCTAAGCGGTTTTCTAGGTAGGATTTTGTTTTGAACCTTTTCTGCCTCAAAAACGATCACAATCCGCTGAGAAGAATTGACATGTTGAATGTTCCTAAACCGCTAGGAAACCGCTCAACCTCTGGCAGATCCGCTCACATAAACCGGCTATGTGTGCACAGCGCTTTCTAAATTACATAGGGTTACTTGTAAGTCCTAACGCTGCTTATGATTTACATAAATTTAAATAAAACCTATGCTAAACCGCCGGCAGTTTTCGCTGCTAAACCGACGTTAAACCACTATGTGGGCACTTACCCTTAGCCTCCTGTATGTGTCATCACTGGTGCTGGTGTCCTCCCCGCCTCCAGCCCTCTCTGTGCCATCTCAGGTGGTACATAGAGGGCTGGAGGTGGGAAGGACACCAGGGAGCAGTGAGGACTCATTACTGAATAAGTGCCTCCAGACTCCTTATCTGTACACTTTATAAAGTCTTTTTAACAGCTTACAAGGGGGCTAGAAACATGGGGAACCCCTTCCCTGAATGCAGTAGACACGCTGCATTCAGTGCTGAATTCAGTTAGCATAGCACCAGGGGGGTGATAGGTCCTCTTTAACATTTCAGCACGTTTCAGCCTTTGCAATGCAGAAAGTATTGTTTGTGGCAAGTCCCCAGCAAAGCATGAATGATAGCAATGTAAGACATGTATATTGTGTAAAGGTTTTGCACTAACATACCAGCATCAGCTATTGATAAGCTATTTAGTGATTGATCTCACTAAAACAACTGAATATACTGAAGACCTACCAGCTGCTACAGGACGACTAGTGTTGTGAATTCTGCTTGTGGGCTCCCCCTGTGGTTGTGGCTGGTAATGCAGTTGATCCTGTTTTGCAGTCTTGGTCAGGTGAATTGGATAATTGGAATTCAGACTGGGGTATTAAGGTCTGCAGGATTTCCTCAGTCCTTGCCAGTTGTCAATTGTTCCTGGAGGTGTTTCACCTCTGCCTGGTCTCTTCCTGCCCTGCTGCAAAACTTACAAGCTAAGTGAATGGTTTTGTTTTCTTGTGGCACACATGCTGTGTGCTTGTTTTGGAATTGTCTATTTCTGCTCAGAGTGGTGGTTTTTGTGGATATTTGGTCTGCATGTCTGTCTTAACCTGCTCTCTGTTAGGAAGTTTTCTTCCTAGGATTTAAGTGCTATTCATTTGTTGTTGGTTTGTACAGCTTTTGATTGTGTCATCATAGTTGGATTCACAGGAGTTCCACAGATTTAGAGGGCGCCGAGTCTTGAGTAGACTCAGGGGTATTTTTGTATTATCTGCTGTGGATATTTTTGAAAGGCTTTTTATACTGACTGCAATAGTATTCCGTCCTGTCTTTACCTATCTAGCTAGAGTGGCCTCATTTGCTAAATTCTGTTTTCTGCCTGTGTGTCTTTTCCTCACTTACTCACAGTCATTATTTGTAGGGGGCTTTCCATCCTTATGGGGTTCTGCTCTGAGGCAAGATAGAATTCTGTTTCCATCTTTAGGGGTAGCTAGTTCTCTCGGTCATGTTGAGGTGTCTAGGATATGGTTAGTCACATCCCACTGCTTCTTCTAGTTGCGGTGTTAGGTAAGGAACTGCGGTCAGTATAGGTACCACTTACTCCTGTGAAAGATATTCATGCGGCTCCAAGGTCACCGGATCATAACAGACTAGTCCCTTACATAGGTCTAGCTCCTACTAAATGCTACCTGTCTTTTCAGGTAACATTTCAGAATAGCTGTCATGAGTGCATGCAGGGCCCCACTGTGCTTTATTAACCCAGTACCCGGGCCCCACTCCTTCCCCTTGTTCCCGCCCTCTCATCTTTTTAACTGGCCCCAGTCCTTTGAGTCACCTCCGCAGCCCGTAGCTGCTGAAGCAGAGGGGGCTGGCCAAAACTGACATCTTCAGTGATGTCACACTGCCATGCACAGTACAAACAGTAAGTCACTGCACAGTGCGCCAGCAGGGTTTGAAAGTCAGACCTGCTGCCCATGTCCTGTGTATACAAGATATAGAGCCAGCTGTCTATTGTGCACAGATCCAGCAGTCTATTGAGTACGCAGCCAGCAGCAGTCTATTGTGCACACAGCCAGCAGCAGTCTCTATTGTATATAAGCCAGTATCAGTCTCTATTGTGCACAGAACCTGCAGCAGCCTCTACTGTGCATACAGCCCACAGCAATCTCTATTGTGTATACAGCCAACAGCAGTTTCTATTGTGTATACAGCCTGCAGCAGTCTCTATTGTATATACAGCCAGCATCAGTCTCTATTGTGTATACAGCCAGCATTAGTCTCTATTGTGCATACAACCTGCAGCAGTCTCTATTGTGCATACAGCAAGCAGTAGATTCTATTGTGTATACAGCCTGCAGCAGTCTCTATTTTGTATTTACTATTATGTATACAGCCTGCAGCAGTCACTATTGTGTATAATACCAGAAGCAGTCTCTAGTCTGCATACAGCCAGCAGAAGTCTCTATTGTACATAAAGCCAACAGCACTCTGTATTGTGTATACAGCCTGCTGCAGTCTCTATAGTGTATTATTTATTGTGTATAAAGCCTGCAGCTGTTTCTATTGTGTATACAGCCAGCAGCAGTCTCTGTTGTGCATACAACCTGCAGCAGTCTCTATTGTGCATACAGCCAGCAGTCATCTTTATTGTCCATACAGCAAGCAGTAGTCTCAATTCTGCATACAACCAGCAGCAGTATCTATTGTGCATACAGAAAGCAGTAGTCTCTATTCTGCATACAACCAGCAGCAGTCTCTATTGTGTATACAGCCTGCAGCAGTCTCTGTTGTGTATTCTCTATTGTGTATAAAGCCTGCAGCACTCTATTGTGCATACAGCCAGCAGCAGTCTCTATTGTGCATACATCCAGCAACAGTCTCTATTGTGTTTAAAGCCAGCAGCAGTCTCTATTGTGTATACAGCCCACAGCAGTCTCTATTGTGTATTCTCTATTGTGTATAAAGCCTGCAGCAGTTTCTATTATGTATACAACCTGCAGCAATCTCTTTTGTGCATACAGCCAGCAGCAGTCTCTATTGTGAATACAGCTTGCAGCAGTCTCTAATGTGTGTACAGCTATTGTGTATACAGCCCAAAGCAGTCTGTATTGTATATGTGTGTTAAGTGGCATAACTTGAAGCTCATGGGCTCCAATGCAAAAGCTACAATGCGGCCCCCAATATTTGTGTAGCCGTCCGCTGTCCGGGGTCCCCACTCCACACCCTGTTTCCCCCTCTACCCGATCTGTTACCTGTCCTTCCCGGGGTCGGGGTTCCAGGGTGCCGGTCATCCACAGGCGGCTCCGGGGTTCCAGGGTGCCCTGACATCTGCCTGCAACTCTGAATGTGCTTCCTGCTTCCTCTCTGGGATCTCACTAGGAGGTGGGGCCGCTCTCTTAGCTCCTTTTATAGAGTCTGGGTGCTGATCAGTCTGCCCCGCCCCCTGGCCAATCATTGCTGTGCTGCAGGATTATAAACCCTGCATTCACTGCCAGACCTCGCCGGGGCAACTTCATTCCTTGTGAAGCTGCCAGTCCTGGTCCTGCTAGTCTGTTTATTGGCTTGCTAATCTAATACCTGTCTTTTTGTTCCTTTTGCAGTTGTGCTGTTCCATTGCTGCGCCCGGATCTTCCTCGTGCTGCTCCTCTTACTTCTGGGTCCGCTCATTGAGTTCTTTGATTTTGCATTTTATGTTTTGTCCCCCTTGGGTCGGTGATGCGCAAGTAACGCTCCACCGGGCACCTCTGTTAGCGGGTCCAGGTGATATCCCTGTCCTATGGGGTCACCTATCCTGGGCACCTTACTGAGGGGTACTTGTGTTGTATCCTTGCGGCCTTCCTTTGGGGCCACCTTGCATTTGCCTTTGGTTTAAATAAAGCTTTAAAAGTATTCAGTTGTCCGATTCTCTGTCATCCTGGTATCGGCATCCGCAATAGCTGCGGTCCAGTGGGTCCACACCTCAGGGTACGCCCTAGGGCGTGACAATTTGCATATCTTTAATAGCAATAGTCTTTTTCTATAGGACTAAGGGACTTTTGGGGCTCCAGTGTGATTGCATCCCCTGAACCTGTTGTAGTTACGCCCCTGTGTGTATGTATATTCTAACACATAAAGCTGAGTGTATGTACTAGTGCATCTTAATGAATTAGAATATTATTAAAAATCAATGTAATATTGCCATATTTCAGGGTGTTTCTGGGAGCCCTGAAACACATTGACTAATAGATCAATATTATATTCACCCTTTGTATGTATTGTGGAATACAGCAGTGTGGTTTTTAACCCTTCATCCTCCCTACTTTAATTTTCTGAGATAATGACCTTTGGGTTTTCATTGTCTGTAAGCCATAGTCATCAACATTAACAGAAATAAACATTTGAAATAGATCACTCTGTTTGTAATGACCCCATATAATACACGTGTTTCATGTTATGCATTGAATTACTGAAATAAATTAACTTTTTGATTCATTGAAGTGCACTAGTACAGTGCTGGGCAAATTAATTGGGACAATGCAAGTCTTTACTTGTTTTTCTTGCATCAGTTTCACTATTGCTGATAAGTGTTTTATCAGTTCTTGGTGTCGTTTTCCTTTCTCTTCCACATTTCCCTTTTAGTTTTGGAGAAAATGATCCAGTTTCATTGTGTTTGCGAATTATTCTTGAAACAGTAGATTTTCCAATACCAACGGTGGAAGCGATTTCGCTTACAGTCAGACTTGTATGTTCATTAAGAGTAATAATTCTAGACCTCTTCTGTGGAGTAACATCCATTTTTACAGGCAGGAATCACACAGAGAAAAAGTACACTAAACCACTCCTCACAGAAACAAGCTCTCTACTGAAGCTGAGGGGGCAGCTAGCTGTTATTTTCTGACTAAAGCCAGTCAAACCACATTTTGTTACTCAAGGTTGTACACTCACACCTGTTCAAAGCAGTTAAAACTGGTTTGAATCACTGACTGGTAACCCCAACTTACCATTTTACTTAAAAAATGTTTTGTCCCAATTAATTTGCACAGCACTGTATGTATGTGTGTACGTATCTCCACACAACGCCCCATCACTTATAGTTCTGCCTCTTCATAGCTCTGCCTACTTTATAGTTCTGCCCCATTTATAGATGCATATGGCTCTTCCCTCTTTACTTCGCCCCTTTTATTATTGTGATGTCACAATAGAATGTTAGGCTTTATGCACCCATAGCCCCACCTTCATAGCCCCACCCCCTTCATGGATGCCTATGGGTCTGCCACTTCCGGAAAATGTTTTTATGGGCAAAATAATCATTGTATTTTTATATAACTAAGAACAGTTAGTTACCATCCCGGACAACGCTGGGTTCTACAACTTCTGTAACTTACCATATATAGAAGAGAACAAAAAAGGGATGTTCAATAGAATGGATCAAACTCAAATCCACAATGCAAATCCACAAGTAGAACACAAATAGTGCACAAATAGAGTGACATGACTCAGAATGTTATAGGCTAACATTCTATTGTGACATAACTGTTTTGCTCTTTTCCATATATGGTAAGTTATAGGTCCCCTGATAAGTATGCAGGCTAACTGACAAAAAGTATTTATATCTCACACATACCAACAGTGAATAAGCTTTTTGTTTTGGCGACTGACTGTAAAATGCAGGGTTACAATTTCCCTCAAAACATAGTCTATGACGTTCTTTGAGGCAACTGAGGTGGCAATATACTAGCTGTATTTTCTGTCTATTTGGTTTGTGATTCTTATGTGCAAAATAATTACTCAATTTTGTTATTACTAAGAACAGTTAGTTATTATGCCCGGGCAACACCGAGCTATACAGCTAGTATATACAGTGCCTTGTGAAAGTATTTGGCCCCCTTGAACTTTTCAAACTTTTGCCACATTTCAGGATTCAAACATAAAGATATAAATTCTAATTGTTTTGTGAAGAATCAACAAGTGGGACACAATCATGAAATGGAACGAAATTTATTGAATATTTTAAACTTTTTTAATAAATAAAATACTGAAAAGTGGGGCATGCAATATTATTCGGCCCCTTGAGTTAATACTTTGTAGTGCCACCTTTTGCTGCGATTACAGCTGCAAGTGCTTGGTGTATGTTGCTATCAGTTTTGCACATCGAGAGACTCAAATTCTTGCCCATTCTTCCTAGCAAAACAGCTGGAGCTCAGTGAGGTTGTGAACAGCAGTTTTCAGCTCTTTCCACAGATTCTCAATTGTATTCAGGTCTAGACTTTGTCTTGGCCATTTTAACACCTGGATATGTTTATTTTTGAACCATTCCATTGTAGATTTTGCTTTATGTTTGGGATCATTGTCTTGTTGGAAGATAAATATCCGTCCCAGTCTCAGGACTTTTACAAACTCCAACAGGTCTTCTTCCAGAATGGTCCTGTATTTGGCTCTGTCCATCTTCCCATCAATTTTAACCATCTTCCCTGTCCCTGCTGAAGAAAAGCAGGCCCAAACTATGATACTGCCACCGCCATGTTTGACAGTGAGGATGGTGTTTTGAGGGTGATGAACTGTGTTGCTTTTACGTCAAACATATCGTTTTGCATTGTGGCCAAAAAGTTTGATTTTGGTTTCATCTGACCAGATCACCTTATTCCACATGTTTGGTGTGTCTCCCAGGTGGCTTGTGGCAAACTTCAAACGAGACTTTTTATGGTTATCTTTGAGAAATGGCTTTCTTCTTGCCACTCTTCCATAAAGTCCAGATTTGTGCAGTGTACAACTGATTGTTGTCCTATGGACAGATTCTCCCACCTCAGCTGTAGATCTCTGCAGTTCATCCAGAGTGATCATGGGCCTTTTGGCTGCATCTCTGATCAGTCTTCTCCTTGTTTGAGATGAAAGTTTAGAGGGATGGCCGGGTCTTGGTAGATTTGCAGTGGTCTGATACTCCTTCCATTTCAATATGATCGCTTGCACAGTGCTCCTTGAGATGTTTAAAACTTGGGAAATCTTTTTGTATCCAAATCTGGCTTTAAACTTTGCCACAACAGTATCTTGGACCTGCCTGGTGTGTTCCTTGGTCTTCATGATGCTCTCTGCACTTGAAACAGAACCCTGAGACTATCACAGAGTAGGTGCATTTATATAGAGACTTGATTACACACAGGTGGATTCTATTTATCATTATCAGTCATTTAGGACAACAATGGATCATTCAGAGATCCTCAGTGAACTTCTGGAGAGTTTGCTGCACTGAAAGTAAAGGGGCCAAATAATATTGCACGCCCCACTTTTCAGTTTTTTAGTTGTTAAAAAAGTTTAAAATATCCAATAAATTTCATCCCACTTCACGATAAATTTCATCCCACTTCAC
The DNA here is from genome assembly GCA_033576535.1 of Allobates femoralis. Classification (NCBI taxonomy): domain Eukaryota; kingdom Metazoa; phylum Chordata; class Amphibia; order Anura; family Aromobatidae; genus Allobates; species Allobates femoralis. The sequence goes on from JARQOC010000002.1 coordinate 411,002,839, forward strand.
GATTGTGTCCCACTTGTTGTTGATTATTCACAAAAAATTATGTTTGAAGCCTGAAATGTGGCAAAAGGTTGAAAAGTTCAAGGGGGCTAAATACTTTCACAAGGCATTTGTATGTACATATAGATAAATATATAAGATCACATATATATATATTATTATTTATTTATATATATAGCACCATTAGGTTCCATGGCGGTTTACATGAGTAAAGGGCAGACAAAGACAAGTACCATAAATGTGGACAATCAGGTCATACAGGTACAAGAGAGGAGAGAATCCTGTCCGCAAGGGCTAATATAAGAACATATACACTGGGTACAGAATTATTAGGCAAATGAGTATTTTGATCACATGATACTTTTTATACTTGTTGTCCTACTCCAAGCTGTATAGGCTTGAGAGCCAACTACCAATTAAGAAAATCAGGTGATGTGCATCTCTGTAATGAGGAGGGGTGTGGTGTAATGACATCAACACCCTATATAAGGTGTGCTTAATTATTAGGCAAATGCCTTTCCTTAGGCAAAAGGGGTCAGAAGAGAGATTTGACTGGCTCTGAAAAGTTCAAAATTGTGAGATGTCTTGCAGAGGGATGCAGCAGTCTTGAAATTGCCAATATTTTGAAGCGTGATCACCGAACAATCAAGCGTTTCATGGCAAATAGCCAACAGGGTCGCAAGAAGCATGTTGGGCAAAATAGGGGCAAAATAACTGCCCATGAATTGAGGAAAATCAAGCGTGAAGCTGCCAAGATGCCATTTGCCACCAGTTTTGCCATATTTCAGAGCTGCAGCGTTACTGGAGTATTAAAAAGCACAAGAAGTGCTATACTCACGGACATGGCCAAGGTAAGGAAGGCTGAAAAGCAACCACCTTTGAACAAGAAACATAAGATAAAACGTCAAGACTGGGCCAAGAAATATCTTAAGACTGATTTTTCAAAGGTTTTATGGACTGATGAAATGAGAGTGACTCTTGATGGGCCAGATGGATGGGCCAGAGGCTGGATCAGTAAAGGTCAGAGAGCTCCATTCCGACTCAGATACCAGCAAGGTAGAGGTGGGGTACTGGTATGGGCTGGTATCATCAAAGATGAACTTGTGGGACCTTTTCGGGTTGAGGATGGAGTGAAGCTCAACTCCCGGACCTACTGCCAGTTTTTGGAAGACAACTTCTTCAAGCAGTGGTACAAGAAGAAATCGGTATCGTTCAAGAAAAACATGATTTTCATGCAGGACAATGCTCCATCACATGCATCCAACTACTCCACAGTGTGGCTGGCCAGTAAAGGTCTAAAAGAAGAAAAAATAATGACATGGCCCCCTTGTTCACCTGACCTGTACCCCATAGAGAACCTGTGGCCCCTCCTAAAATGTGAGATCTACAGGGAGGGAAAACAGTACACCTCTCAGAACAGTGCCTGGGAGGCTGTGGTGGCTGCTGCACACAATGTTCATCGTAAACAGATCAATCAACTGACAGAATCTATGGATGGAAGGCTGTTGAGAGTCATCATATAGAAAGGTGGCTATATTGGTTTTGTTTTTGCATGTCAGAAATGTTTTTTTCTACATTTTGTGCAGTTATATTGGTTTACCTGGAGAAAATAAACAAGTGAGATGGGAATATATTTGGTTTTTATTAAGTAGCCTAATAATTCTGCACAGTAATAGTTACCTGCACAAACAGATATCCTCCTAATCTAAATCTAAAAAACCCCACTCCAGCTTCCAAAAATATTAAGCTCTGATATTTATGAGTCTTTTGGGTTGAATGAGAACATAGTTATTGATCAATGATAAAAATAACCCTCTAAAGTACAACTTCCCTAATAATTCTGCACACAGTATATACAGTATATGTATATATATATATACATATATATATATATATATATATATATATTTATTTAAATATATACGCTGCCTGTGTCCACACATATGCAGTGCGGTGGAACTGTGGAATGTTCAAGAGGGGAGGTAGAGATGGGGTGGATGCTGGATGGAGTCTCAGGGTGGGGGCCCCACATTTTCCCAGTAAGTGGCCCAGAGGTTCCTGGTGGTGGACCGGAGTGCATACATGAAGAATAAAAATGTCTGGCCATTATATGACTTATATCCAGCTTTGTTACCTTCTTCCCATCTACAGACTCTAGCTGTAATTTTCAGTTGTCTTTGTGCTAGTGGGTGAGGATTATCTGGAGTGATATATTCTATACACAATATAGAAAGAGGTTTATGCTCTTATTATATTTGTAGACGCACCAGCAGCAAGGAGGCCATTATACAGTGATACTGAACTGTGTGACTGTGAATCAAGCACTGAGAAGGAGATTAATCGCTTGGAAGAAGAATGGCTTCTATGTCTGTTTTGGTGCCTTTCACTTCCACTTCCTTTATCCTTTCTCCTTTTCCCCTACTTTCTATAGTCTCTAATAGGAGCTGTGATCTGACATACAGTTGAAACCAGAGGTTTACATACACTATAAAAAGACACACATGCATGCTTTTCTCACTATCTGACATGAAATCAGAATAAACCTTTCCTGTTTTAGATCAATTAGGATTACTATAATTATTAATATTTGCCAAATGCCAGAAAACTGAGAAAGTTTTAAGGCAGTTTTATTACTTTCTGCAAAGTCACAAGTTTACTGTCACGTGTTGACTGATTTGCAATCTATGTGAAAAGCTCTGCAGTAGTTTAAATGGGAGTACATTTCCTTTGGCATGTTCAGTGTTAATGTCAGAAGGTGCAGCTGTCTATGTGTTGATGGCTCCTCAGGTGAGGATGTGTGTCAGGCTACAGTACTGTCCACACCCCTGGCCTTTAAAATGTTTCCTCTTCCACTAGCATGTTCGCTGATGGAGTTTTAGGCCCCTTTCACATCTATGCGTCTGCTGCGTTTTTCTTCATTTGTGTTTCTATGCGTTTTTACCGCAAAAACGCATCAAAACGCGTGCGTTTTTGTCCCCATTGACTTTAATGGAAACGCATGAAAAACGCATGCAAAAACGCATGTGCGTTTGCAAAAACGCAAAACGCATGGTTTTTTGCAAACGTAGCCCAAAACGTTGTTTGCCACGTTTTGAGCTGCGTTTGCAAAAACGCACATGCGTTTTTGCATGCGTTTTTCATGCGTTTCCATTAAAGTCAATAAGGACAAAAACGCATGCGTTTTGATGCGTTTTTGCAGTAAAATCTCACAGAAACGCAAATGAAGCAAAACGCAGCAAACGCATAGATGTGAAAGGGGCCTTAGGCTGGGGTCACAGTAGCATTTTTCACATGCGTTTTTGGAGACCTGCGTTTTCAAAAACGCATGTAAAAAACGCACCCATAGGCCCCCATGTTAAAAAACACATGCCCTAATAGCCAAAAAGCATGTGTGACAGTCCCATGCGTTTTTGGAGCTTTTCCAAAAACGCATGCGTTTTTTAATATGGGGCCTTATGGGAAACGCATGCAAAAACGCATGTACAATTAGTGCCATTCAAAAACGCATGCGTTTCCCATAGGAGCCCATGTTAAAAAACGCATGCGTTTCTGAAAACGCATGCGTTTTCTTAACATGGGCTCCTATGGGAAACGCATGCGTTTTTGAATGGCACTAAAAGTTACTAATGTACCATGCGTTTTTGCATGCGTTTTCCATAGAGGCCCATGTTATAAAAACGCATGCGTTTTCTACAAAAACGCATGCGTTTTTCAAAACGCACAAAAAAATACTACAAGCACTATTTTTAGGTGCAGATTCAAAAACGCAGCCAAAAACGCAGGGAGCCATCAGACACCTTAAAAAACTCATGCTGACATGAAAAAACGCATGAGTTTTGTTAGATCACTAAAAAAAAACGCATGGCAACTGTGACCACAGCCTTAGTCTCTGCAAGACCATTAACTGAGTTTTTCTTATTTTGTGGAAGTTGCTGTTCTTCCCAGTCCGTGGATGGAGGTGAGGGGGTATTAGCCTAGGGCTGATCAGGAGCAATGGGCAAGGGTGGCAGCCCGATGTTCTCACCATCAGAGGTAATTCTAGGAAAAGGGTGAGACAGGGACCCCAGTCTAAGGGTCTAACTAGTTCTCCTGATCGCCTTTTTGCCCATCTTACTATCTTATCCCCTTTACCTTTATCCCACCCCATGACATTTACATGTACTAAGATTACTCTGCCTTTAAACAATTTGGAACAGCTGATATAATGATTTCATGTGTTTGGAAGGTTTATTGGCAACATCTGAGTTAATTATATACAAGTACAATTCCTCCTCTCTGCTAACTACTCCTTCAACGCAATCTAACCCCCACCCTCCCTTATCCAACCTTCTTTCGAAGTTGACTCAGTCTGTATCTACTCTCCCTCCAATCTCCAAATGACCTTTATATACCGACCTCTGGGCTCTGCCACTACCTTTATTGACCAATTCTCCACCTGGCTTCTTCACTTTCTCTCTGCTGACATTCCCAACATCATCATGGGCGACTTTAATATCGATACTGACACCCGCCAGCCAGCAGCCTCCAAACTCCATTCACTTACCTCATCCTTTGGACTTACTCAGTGGTCTTCCACAGACACCCACACAGACGGACATTCACCAGACCTCATCTTCACCAGCCTCTGTTCCCTATCTAATCTCATAACCTCTCCCTTCCCCCCTATCTGACCACCTTCTACTTACCTTCTCCTCCTTATCCTCCTCACTGTCCCCCAATGTCCAACCACTAGCAAATCCTTGCAGAAATCTCGCACATTTAGACATTCACCGACTCTCAGACTCTATTCTACCTCTGTCATCCATATTTTCACTCCACGATAAGGACAGTGCCACCACTTTCTGTAACGCCACCCTCACATCAACCATAGACTCAGTCGCCCCTCTCATTCATCGCAAGGTGCGACAAATCAATAGTCAACCCTGGCACAACAATCTCACCAAAAAACATTGACAAGTGTCCAGGGCTGTGGAGCAGCGTTGGAAGAAAACACACCTTCTAGACGACTTCACTTCTTTCAAACAAGCTACACTCACCTTCAAATCAGCCCTCACCTCTGCTAAACAGACCTACCTTGCAAACCTTGTATCTTCCTTATCCTACAACCCCAAACAACTGTTCAGCACTTTTAACTCTCTCCTCCACCCACCGCTGCCCCTTCCGACCTCCCTCATCTCTGCTGAGGACTTCGCCACATACTTCAAAAATATGTTCGACCAAACAAGGCAAACCTTTATTGTTCCACAACCACTCCATATACCAGACCTTTGCCCTTCCCTCATAACCTCCCTCTCCAACATCACTGAAGGAGAGCTATTTCGTCTCCTATCCACATCACACCTCATCACCTGCGCACTTGATCCCATCCCTTCCCACCTCCTCTCCAACCTCACTAACATGCTCATCCCAGCCCTAACCCACATCTTCAATCTATCGCTAACTTATGGTACCTTCTTCTCTACTTTTAAACAAGCCACCATCACGCCCATCCTCAAAAAGCCAAACCTTGACCCGACTGCTGTGACGAGCTACCGCCCCATATTGCTGCTCCTGTTTGCTTCCAAACTCCTTGAACAAAATGTCAATGCTCAACCTTCCTCCCACCTCTCATTTAACTCTCTCCTTGACAACCTACAATTCGGCTTCCACCCCCACCACTCCACTGAAACTGCCCTAACTAAAATTACTAACGACTTGCTCACAGCCAAAGCTAGCATACAATTCTCAATCCTCCTCCAAGACCTGTATTCTGCCTTTGACACAGTCGACCACTCTCTCCTACTACAGATTCTTTCTTCCTTTGGCATCAAAGACCTTGCCCTATCCTGGATTGCCTCATACCTTTCCAACTGCAAATTTAGTGTTTTCCACTCTCACACTACCTCCTCATCCCATCCGCTCTCTGTTGGAGTCCCACAAGGTTCTGTCCTTGGGCCCCTACTTTTCTCCATCTATACCCTTGGCCTAGGACAACTCATAAAGTCCCATGGCTTCCGGTACCACTTGTACGCTGACGAAACTCAGATCTACCTCTCTGGCCTAGGTCTCAATTCTCTGCTGCCCAGAATCCTGGAGTGTCTGTCAGCCATATCCTCCTTCTTCTCCTCTCGCTTCCTAAAACTCAACGTAGACAGAACGGAACTCATCATCTTTCCTCCATACCATCTTTCATCTTCACCACCTGATCTATATATTCTGGTAAATGACATCATGCTCTCACCTACCCCTCAAATTCGCTGTCTTGGAGTAACTCTCAACTCTGCCCTGTCTTTCAAACCACACATCCAAACTCTCACCACCTCCTGTCGCCTCCAGCTCTGTCGCCTCTACTAAAATTCTTATGCATGCCTTCATCATCTCCCGCCTTGACTACTGCAACCTCTTCCTCTGTGGCCTCCCTGATAACACTCTTGCACCTCTTCAGACTGTCATCAACTCTGCTGCCCAACTAATCCATCTCTCTTCTCGCTACTCCCCTGTTTCTCCTCTCTGCAAATCTCTTCACTGACTCCCAATTCCCCAACAAATCCAGTTCAAGCTACTAACACTGACCTACAAAGCCGTCCATAACCTGTCCCCTCCCTATATGTGTGAACTAATCTCCCACTATCTTCCCTCATGTAATCTTTGATCCTCCCAAGACCTCCTACTCTCCTCTACACTTATCCGTTCCTCACACAACCACCTCCAAGATTTCGCCTGAATATCCCCATTCTCTGGAATTCTACGCCCCAACACGTCCGATTATCCACCACACTTGGGCCCACTTGATCACTAACTGTCTTTGCAGCCTGCACCAGCCTCCTCCAGCCTGCTCTAGAGCCACTGCTCCCCACCAGCGCATCTACACAGTCACACAACCCGATATATCCAAACCATAAGATGCACCTCCACTTTCCCCCAAAATTTTGGGGGAAAAAAGTGCGTCTTATGGCTCGAAAAATACTGTAGGTAAGATAATTTGAGACTATCGGTATTCATTTCCTCTGCAAACATAGCCTTTCTCTGCACTTTCACTAAGGCAGCATTAACTATGGCATGCTGTATGGCACCCTATTTTTGGTATTGCTTGCCAGTACAGTTTATAGACTTTACAGTGTGGTGTTTTGCATCTTGATGGTTTTTCTATATATACTACACATTTAAACTAGAAAAAGCTCACAGGGCTTCCGGGTCCGGCGCCTCTATGGTCGGACGTGGATAACTGCGCTCCGGAGCCCGCCATAGCTTCTCCACATAATCCCCGAGCCCCGGAGGTTTGCACCATTTTGTTAAAAAAAAATACTCGTTTCCAACTGAATTATCCTGCAACCCTGAGGTTTCGTTCACGGGAAGGTTCTATGCTATCTTTTACGGACCCGGAGGAAGCAATGGCTGTGATCAGGAGAAATGACAGCCACCATTCACCTAGCAGAGACAGTACACAATCTAGCAGCCCAAGGCGTTTTAATGATGTCCCGGACCAAACCCCTGACACTGATGCTGGACGAACACATGATCAGGACACTGGGAGAACATACAGGCTGAGATCAGACACTATCCACGAGGAAGGGATATCAAAGTCCATGACACCGAGACAACAAAGAGTACCAGCGTCTAGAAGAAGTAGAGTCAGGCTGAATGGCTGTGCCATGGAGGAAAGAGGGGATGTTTTATGGGTAATAAGGGCAGTGGGATGGGATGAGAGAACAGGATTCGCCCTGACATTCACTTTTTTCTTTCGACCACCTTTTTCAATCTCGCATCCTTTGCTCAAAAATGACGACTTCCATTGCGCTAATCTGAGTCACCGAAAAATACATAATTCACGAATGGAATCGAATTTAGTTATTAGGGATGGTTAGGTGGGTCTCCTGGAATGTTAAGGGATTGCGCTCCCTAGCTAAGCGCATGATGATTCTTAGACATCTCAAACGCCTACATGCTGATGTGGCTATGCTCCAGGAGACCCACCTGACGTCCGGCAAATTTTTTAGGCTAAAAAAGATGTGGGTAGGGGAGATATACGGCTGTTAACAGGAAGGCGGGAGTTCTGATTGTGATCAACAAATCACTAGCACATACAGTTTTGTCCCTTGACACTGACCAAGAAGGTAGACTGTTACATATGGTCATACAGATTCAGAATGACACCTTCAGCATTTACAATATCTACGCACCTAACGTGTCCCAGAAATCCTTTCTGCAGCAAATACAAAATCAATTTCTGACTGATCAGGAGGGCATTAGACTGGCGGGTGGAGACTTCAATATGACCTTAAATGACGCCGAAGATAGACGACATAGTGATCCCCAGACACGTGGCACCCGATGTGATATGACCCAACCAAAAATGAGTCTATTAGAAGAGTTTTTCAACAACTGTAATATGAATGATGCATGGAGAACACTTCACCCTTTAGATAGAGAATTTACTCACTATTCTCACTCGCATAGATCTTGGTCGAGGCTAGACATGTTTTTTACTTCACCCCAGTTATTTCAGAGGGTGGTGGAAGTCAAAGTGGAAGACATAGTCATATCTGATCATAGCCCCTTGGTAATGGACACAAGAGACTCTTTCCAAAAGGGCACAGACTATCTCTGGAGGTTTCCCGACACGCTGGTCCGAGAAGATAATTTTGTCAGATGCCTTGGAGAATGGTGGTCGGATTTTTCCTTCCACAATCATGAGCATCGCTTGGATCCAGGTTTGTTCTGGGAAGCGGCCAAGTCGGTTTTACGAGGCCATATCATGGCATTTAGCATAAGGTTAAAAAAGAGGATTAAAGAACAATACCTCAAAGCCAGCGCAGCAGTAAGGGGGGCTTATTCCTTATATAAGCAGTCAATGTCAGAATCAGATAAGGAAATCTGGCTTACTGCTAAGAAAGACTTTGATATATGGGCGGGGAAGAGAGAAGAGATATACAAAAGCAGACTAGAGCTGGACTTGCATAGATTTGGAGATAAGGCAGGTAGACTACTAGCGCGACTGGCAAAGGGCAGAAGGGCTACTAACCCTATTGGAAAGATAAAGGACAAACATGGTAATGTTTGGACGGATCCACATGACATTGCACAAGCCCTGGGGAAATACTATGCCTCACTTTATAGAGAAGAGGGTACAGAAGTGAGGGACGAGGAGTCGTGGCTCTCGACGATTAACCTGCCCAACTTAACAGATGAAGATAAGCAATTTCTGAATAATCCCATTTCTATAGAAGAATAGAATTAGCAATCAAATCTATCAGCCCAGGGAAGGCGCCTGGCCCCGACGGCTTCAGTGGGGCGTTCTTCAAAGCCTTACAAATCCAAATCTCCCCTGTATTAAAAGACCTATTTAACGCTTTCCTGGACGGTACACCGATACCAGATAGGATGAATATGGCCCATATAAAATTAATCCCTAAACCAGACAAACCCCTAATCGACCCGGCGAGCTACAGACCCATATTGCTTATTAACCAGGACCTTAACTCCTTTCAAAAATATTGGCCGATAGACTTGCGCAGATACTGCCCAGAATCATCTCACATCATCAAGCAGGCTTTATTAAGGGGAGATCAACGGTTACTAACGTTAGAAAGGCGATGCTTCTCTTAGATGTAATAGGTAGGCAGACCCGAGGGGAGGGGGCTGATCCAGCCATGATCACCTTAGATGCTGAAAAAGCATTTGATAATGTGAGGTGGTCTTGTCTGGATCGTGTCTTGGACATCATAGCATTGGGAGGTCCTTTTCGTCAGTTCCTGCACTCCTTATATGGCAACCCTAAAGCTTGTGTTAGCTTACTGGGTTTTCTTTCGGACTCATTTAATCTGGAAAAGGGGACGAGACAGGGGTGTCCTTTATCTCCCCTCCTGTTTAATCTAGCAATAGAACCATTGGCAATATACCTAGAATCAGTACATCAATACGAGGGTCTGAAGGTGGGATCCAGAGAGATAAAACTGTCCATGTTCGCAGATGACATCATTGTGTATGTACGTAACCCTAGAAGAGACCTCCCTTCCATACTAGATGACATTGACAGACTGGGTAGAATGTCAGGTTTTCGTCTAAACAGAGATAAATGTGAGATTCTCTTTATGAGCGGAAATAGAGGTGACGGTAGACACAAATCATTTCTTGGGATAAAGGTAGCCAGGGATAGTGTTAAATATTTGGGGATATACCTGGCTAGGACTCCGGGCCAGATTTATGGTTTAAACTTCACGCCGGTTATATCCAAGATCGAGAGGGAATTGTCTGGATGGGAGAACCTACCCCTATCTTTATTGGGCCGTGCCCATCTTATTAAGATGATCAGTTTTGCAAGACTGCTATACCCCCTCCAGACAATTCCTCTATTGTTGAAACATGTGGTTGTTAATAAGATAAATCGTGCTTTTTCTAGATTCCTATGGAGGGGTAGGAGACCTAGGATAGCCCTTGCCACACTTACGCTGCCGAGAAGGGAGGGAGGTATTCAGCTTCCAGATATCAGGAGATATAATCAAGCGTGTTTACTACGCCATGTTCTCGACTGGATAAAAGAAACCAACAACTTCTCAGACATTGAAGTGGAGGGTGAACTGACAAAACCATGGAAACTATCTGCGTTACTTCATGCCCACTTTCTTTGCTACCGACCAAGGTTAAAAACACTGTTATTTGTAGAGACATGATTGCGACTTGGAAAAATGTCAGGAAAAGCATGAAGCTCTCTTGGCAGATTTCCAGGGGGCTTTCAGATTGGGCTGTGAGAACCCCCTTTTTGGAGCCTGGAGAGCAAAAGGTATTCTTACGATGGGTGATCTAATGCACAGGGGAGAAAGGAGGTGGTTGACGTGCGATGAAACCCTGGCAAAATATGAGCTACCTAAAGTACATGTTTTACAATACCATCAAATTCGCCACTCTCTTATGTGTCGATTAAAAGATATCTCGGGAGAACTGACCCACTCTCTTTGGGATGATGTGATAGGAATGGGAGAGGGGTCCATATCGAGTCTCTACAAAATATTACAAAATTCTTTGGGACCAGGTAACACTGAGAAAATCTTTAGTAAATGGAAAAAACACTTTCCGGATGTGGGATTAACACAAAAAATATAGGAAGGTTGGGAAATGACTAGAAAATATGTTACCAATGAAAAGTGGAGGGATACCCAGTTCCGGCTTATGCATGGAGCCATCCAGGGATTTAATATCCCACCCACACCAGACAACCAGGGAAGATGGGTACACTGTCCTAAGTGCAAGACATACAAAACGGATTTAGAGCATGGGATGTGGTCCTGTCCGAAATCACAGGCTTATTGGGATACAGTTAGACAGTTTTCCTCGGACATATTTAAGATGGAGGTTGTCTTGGATCCACTCCTTTGGCTATTTCACTATCGGAGTGACACAGTTGATTCTTACGGATCACACTCTCTTTTTACACAATAGCTCTGATAGCCAAGAGATTACTTCTACAGCACTGGCTCAAAAACTGGACGCCGGATGTTGAATTAATACGGGACAATTTGAAAAAACCCTAATGCTAGTATCCATCGAATCTCTTAGAAATCCAAAAAGATTAACAAAGAAATTCTTTATTAAATGGAGGCCATTCATTGAAAATGCCCTGACAGATCCAGAACTCAGAGCGTTTATGACTCCATACAAACAAACAGAATGGTTTGCATTGGAAGACCTTAACGGGACATTGGGCAAGCTAAAGTGTGACGCTTAATTGAGATTTGAAAGTTAACTAGCTCGAGATAACTAGATATTGAGGTGATGTGTTTTTCACTGGGGTACTTGAGATTTTTGCTTAGATGAATCTATGTTTCTCTCAGGGAAGGGGTGGGAAGGGTTTGTTATCCTTATTGTCTCTATTGAGTTTGAATGTATTCTAAAATTTGAGTGTTGTTGTTGTTGGTGCGTTATGACTTTTCAATAACCACAGACAGCAAAGTCAATGTAATGTGGACCATTTATTATTGTCATTTTTGTAATTTTAGTATTCACATAAAATCTAATAAAAATGATGCTTCAAAAAAAAAAACTAGAAAGAGGATAATTTATACCATAAGCACTTGCACTTTACTTAGAGTATTTTTCTCATACTAAAACATTGAATGAGATTTATTACTCTAGTAGCTTTTACTCTCTTTTGGCTACTGTGAATATTGAGGCTAGGCGTGGTGCAATATTCAGTAATTCTTCTGTATCTTTATATTGGTTGATAATTGTTTTTTCACCTTTAATCTATAAAATCATGGTAGTTCTCTTGTTGATAAAATGTTGTGTTTCTGGCTTGCTCGAGTCTCTCATGCATCACCCTGAGTAGTTGCCCGCTCTCTCGACAGAAGCTTGCAGCTCCATAGAAATACATGTAGCAGCACACTCCTGTCATAGCAATGTATCTGTGCTGAGTGTGCTTCACTGAATATCATGCTGTGTGGATTACCGTTGGAGCTGGGTATGTTTGGGCTTAATAAATGAGTGAAAGCGGGTTGTCTGTGTGTTTTTATCCCTAATAAATGATATTTCTCCACATCTTTGTATTATAACAGTCTACTTACCGGATTGGTAATATGGGGGTATCATAGCTGTCTCAAATTACCAATTCAGGGATGATGACAGCTTACAATACTGATCTGTCATTAACACCTTCTATTACCCTGTTTACCAGTGCACCAGGGCAGCAGGAAGAGCCTGGATGAAGCACCAAGAAATTGTGGTTTTAATGAATGCGCCATATTCTGGAGTGGTTGCGGGCTGCTTTTCTTACAATAACTATGTGGCTACCCAGAGTAAGAATAGTAATCCCCAGCAGTGCGCTTTATCTTGGCTGGTATTAAAACTGGGGGAGGACACACACTAATTTTTTTAAGAATTAATTTATTTTTACAGCAATCTGATGTCGGTTTGGTTGCCATACTCACAACCAATAACAACCAATCACAGACGCCAGCAGAAAGGGTGTGGGCTAAGTCTGACTTTCACCAATCACAGGGGAGGGTAGCAGTGAATATGTCTGAGGTTCATGAGTGGACACGGAAGCATGGTGACAGCTGCACTAAAGCTTGGTAAGTAATAGTCTAGGAAGATAATTGTTCTGTCCCCTTCTGATGACTGCACATCCCATGCGCTCTAATTACCAGTCCCTTAGACAACTGTATGCTTTTACTTACACCATCGGGTCAAACAGACAGCTTTGAACTCAGCTAAAACGATGACTTGTAGTGAGACAAGAGAAATTCTGTAGCTTTCTTCCAGAATCTTGTATTAAGTTCAACGTAAGCAGCAGGTGAAAAGGAATAATCTGAACAGGGGTTGCGCTGGTGTTCAGCAATGGATTTTCTAAACTAAACTGGGGAAGAAGGGAGGAGTATCCTGTACAGAGGCCAACAAAGGAGGGAGGTAGGGACAATCTTAATACACAGTCTAATCTACCTGGTAACAGTAAGAGAATATTTTCTGATTGTAGGAAAAATACACAATGCATTACATACAGAAAAAACATATAACAGGTTGTCCCCATTCATGGGACACAACACTCCCATCTGAAATCGTCCGATTTCACATGTCCTTGTATGACATATGGAGTTGAAACTGTCCCTCAATGTCATGAACTGTAACGAGAGGAGAAAGAAAAGACAAAATGCAATAGTAATGCAGTAAATTCAAGTCCATGCTTGACTTGAGACGCATAGTCCTTGCGTAAGAAAAATGAAAAAATAGAAAAATGAGTTCAAGTTCAACAAACCATCTTCAGATTGGGGAAGCTTCCACTAACTCAACATTAGAAGTCCTAGTCCAAAGGAAAAGTCCAAGTTAGATTGGTCACTGACAGTTCTGTGTCCTAGTATGGCAGGGGTAGGAGGAGGTGCGCTCCCCGCCGTGGCAGAGTCCAACAACAAGTTCAGTTCACGTAACTCCTGTACGAAGGAGCCACCGGGTGAGGCACTTGACTTCCACCTTTTTACGTATACTCTCTGCCTCCATCTCCGCTTCCTCTGCTTTAATGTCAGCCTTCTTGCGTGCAGTCTCTGCTTTTTTGCTCGCGGAGTCGACGACTGCACTCATTTCTATCTCTGCTTTCCTTTGAGCAAAGATGGCTTGTACTTTCATGGTTCCTGCTTCAGCACGCGCTCTTACGCGCTGCTCACTAAGAGTAGAGTACCTTGATGAGCTTGCACTTGAGTGAGTGTCTTGAGCTTTTAACGGACCTGGATTTGTGAGATGCCACTTCTGACATTTGCGCCATTTTTGCTTCAGTCTTGTTCACAATGTTGCACACGTGCAGTCTCGTTCAGCATTGAGCTGTTGGAAGTCCTGGAGTTCTTTTTGAGGCTCTGACATATTTAATTTCAGCAGACCAGAGCAAAGTCTTTCACAAGTGTCTTTGTAGGAGTGGTGTGCTGAGTACAATTGTTCAAGGGCTCCCTCTGGTGGTAGCTCATGAGCATCGGGCACAGATAAGACAGTCACTTGGTTTAGCACTCTTTGCCACAAATAATGTTATGTGGTTTAACAATTCACACTTTGGTGGATTCTAGGTTCTCTCTGGCCTTCTATGTAGGTTTAATCAAACGCTTAGACCTTTCGCTGCAAGCTGTGAGAAGTTCTATCGCTTCTTGTTGCTTTAGATTAGGCAAGGAGTGAGAGATTCTTTTTAGTCATTGCCACAGGAATGCAATGGGCTGTTCTGCTCCTGGTTGTCAGATAAATTCTGAGCTGGGGAGCAGCTTGTGTTTACAGAATCTATGCAAGCTCTGCTGGGGCTGTATTTGCAAGTCTGTTAAAACTGCAGCTTCACATTAGTTTATAGATGATCACTTCTCAGGATTTATAAACTGTATACTGTTCTTAGTGACAAGTTATTCTCTTCACTGAACGATTTCTGTCTGAAGGCTCATGCAGACAGCTGTACAGTTATGCCGTAGTTTGTTATCAGCCCTATAAGGATAATCCTGTCTCTGGATCTGTATGCAGTATACCACCCATAGCAACAACAGCTTTCTTTTTCACTGTTCTGTCCCCTTCTGATGACTGCAAATCCCAAGCGCTCTAATTACCAGTCCCTTAGATAATTGTATGCTTGTACTTACACCATCAGGGGCAAACAGACAGCTTTGAACTCGGCTAGAACGATGACTTGTGGTAAGACAGGAGAAAGACTGCAGTTTTCTTCCAGAATCTTGTATTAAGTTCAACGTAACAGCAGGTGAAAAGGAATAATCTGTTCAGTCTAATCTACCTGGTAACAGTTAGAGAATTTTCTGATTATAGCAAAAATACACAATGCATTACATAGAGAAGAAACAAATAACAGGTTGTTCCCATTCGTGGGACACAGCAATAATGTCTGTGCCAAAACAGCGGGGTTCCACTGTAAAGTGATTTGAGCTATGTTTGGAAGAGTTTGGGTCTATTTAATAGTGTTTTCTAGGCCCTTGATTTCGCCTCCCATTGATTTGAATGTGGTTCGGAAGTTTGATAAACTGTTCACCAATTAATTCATCAACCCTAGAACGCGCAACCATAGAAATCTACACTTTCACATACCTGGGGCCTTTTAGGCCTGTGTGCAAATAATATGGAGTAACTCAAATAGAAATACTTTTCAAAGTTTATTTGAGACGTGAATATTTCAAAACATTATAATTCTGTGCATAAAGCAAAAAAAAGTACCGGTAACTACACCGGTTTAAAATGCCCAATATATGCATTCTATTTAATTCTTTTTATATATATAACGATTTTTTTGTCTAAAAGTTTTTTATATTAAAGTTGTAGTAAACATCGTGCAGGAATATTTATTTTCAAAGACTTTCCTTTTCAACTTTACTGATTACCCGAACAATTTTCACATATTATTTTTTTGGAAGAATGTTCCTTGCACACATTTTGTCCACAAGTAGTACAGAAACGCTCAGATTTCCTTTCCATCTTTGCTGGACAAATATAACAGCGCTTTCTTTTTTTTTTCTCTTGGCTCTGGATGTTCCTGAAAATGTATACCACATCGGATCATAGCTTCCGTAATTTGCCTTGGCAAGCATTTCATGTTGCTTCGCTCCATA
This sequence comes from Allobates femoralis, assembly GCA_033576535.1. Classification (NCBI taxonomy): domain Eukaryota; kingdom Metazoa; phylum Chordata; class Amphibia; order Anura; family Aromobatidae; genus Allobates; species Allobates femoralis. Next base: position 411,018,879 of record JARQOC010000002.1, read on the forward strand.
ATGGCAGGCATCAAAAGTTCATAGCAAAGTTGCGTCAAGAATAGACGTCTCTTGTCCTTCCTGTTGGTATGGAATTCTGGATGAGTTTCACTATAAACAATATAAATATTGAGGGCTGACACATCAAGGATATTATTAAAAATGACTACAGGCCAACATTTTGTCTGCCTCTTGCACGAATACTCTCCAATCATTTCATGCATCTTGTCCACACCTCCTTTTGTTTTATTATAATGCAGTATGATTTCAGGCTTCTGATTCCTGTCATCGGTGTCAATACTTCCATCATGATGCATTGTACTCAGTAATATCACAGATTTTTCTTTCTTTGCTTTATAAGATACCATTGTCGCTTGATTGCAGAAACCAAAGACACTCTCATAAAGTGGTCCCTTGGGATTGAGCTTCATGATTGGAGGAATTTCGCGGCGGTTTGGCCTCATAGTACCAACAAGTGAGAGTTTTTTCTGAAGGAAAAATGTGTCCAGTTCCAGATTGGTAAAGTTGTTGTCCATTGTTATATTTTTTCCAGAATTGAAAATTGGTACTGCAAGTGTTTTTACTATGTCAGAGTATAGGTCTTTCTGGACTGGAGCATCAGCTTCTTTGCCACGGTAAATCAGACCATTCATGCCTTAATAGCTTGTAGAATCACACATCCAGAAAATTTTTATGCCATACTTGGCACGTTTACTGGGCATATACTGAATGAATTTGCAACGTTCCCTAAAGGGAAGTCGTTGCTCATCCACTGTCACATTGTCATTAGAATGGTAAAGCTTTGTACAGTTTTTGATGAAAAGATTCCAGATGTAGCTAATAGGGGCTAATTTATCTGTTTCCAACCTCACAGGACGAGTTCTCTTATCATCAAAACGAAGGCTTCTCCGAATATTCTCAAATCTATTGACTGCTGTTTCCTGAGGAAGGAGCTCGGATAGAGGCACTGAAACGCGTAGGCTAGAATAAAGAAACATCTGCCCAGTTAACTCTTTGTTTCCTGGTGATTCCTGCTGGCAGCGCGGGCAATTCGGCATTTTGTCCCATTACAGCATTCCTGTTTCCACGGTTATCGTGAAGGTGCGGCCCTGCAGCAGCCATTCTCTACAAGCCATCTTACAGGCGATTATACCGGTTGTGGGTGACACAACTGAATCAGGTGAGCAGTTCCTAATATACACCGCTACAACCCTTTGTTAAAAGGATAAGACCCTATGCGCATTTATCTCACGTTTACAGGTTGACAAATCTATTGACTGACATTGTAGCTTTGTAGTGTGGATGTGAAAAAGGGTTCAGAAATAATTCTCTGATTGTACACCCTGCCAGAAGAGTAAGGGTAATATAACCATATAGTTCCTCTTTTGTTATATATTTCCATGTTTTTTTTCTTCCTGAAGCGATATGTTTTCCTTCTAAGTTAGTACACAAAACTACCTCATCTGCAATATCATCTGTTAAAAATGTACAGAAAACATCTCTTTTGGACAAGAATTGGGGAATTCCTACAGCACCTTCAGCAGCTCTCATAATATTATGTGATGGGGTGCGTCCAAGAAGCCCAGCAGTACTGTTCCAAAAAACATTAGTTTTGGATGTTCTATCTGTACATTCTGCTCAATCCACTACTTCATCATCATCTGAAGAATCACTGGACGATGAAGTAGAGACATTAGCTGGTGGCATGTACTCTTCATCGGACAAAGAAAGTTCACTGTCTTCATCACTATCAAAAATGATTGCCTCGATTTCTTGGTCAGTCAAACCCCTGGATGTAGACTGTGCCATTGTAACCTTAGAAGTCAGTACACTAAAATGAAAAAAAAAATTATTACAATCAGGGTTGTGCACTCTTTGTTAGTGGCCATGTTCACACACAATTTGCGTTTTTTTTAGCACTCCTAAAACCACTTGCGTTTTTTTAAGAGTGCCAAAAAATGTGCCTTGTATGTGTGAAAGCATTGAAAACGTTTTTACAAAAAGTCATTTTTTCACCAAACACCCAAATAACAAAAAACGCATGGCATAAAAATTTGTGTTTTTGTTGAAGGAATTTTTTTTTCCGTTTTCCTGCCGACCATGGGTGTGCTATCATAAAATTTTTTATTTCATTTTCCTGCTTACATAGGGGGGGAGGGTGAAGGGGGGTGCTGATGAAGATAAAAGAAAAATTCCCCAAACTGCTGGGCCGTTTCCAAAAAACGCTAGCGTTAACGCATGTGTCTATATGTGCCAAGCGTTAACGCTTGCGTTTCCCATTCGGTCCCATGTTAAAAAAGGCATGCGTTTTTGGGAAAACTCACATGCGTTTTTTTACAGCTGGGGGGAAAAAACGCAAGTTTGCCTCAAAAACGCATGTACACTCAAATGTACCCTGCGTTAACGCACCTGCGTTTTTTTTAACAGCCCAAAAAACGCAGGGATGGGCAAAAAACTCATGTGTGTGAACATGGCCAGTGTGTGTACTAAAGGTAAAGTGCAGCCCCCCTCCTCTTACCTTTAGCAGGTCACCACTTTCTTTTAGGTGCAGTAGAAGCCTTTGATGCTCAGAAAGTTTCTTTTTCCAGAAACCAGAAAGCTGACTCCTTCCTCCAAAGTCTCTTCCGCAAGTAGCATACAATGAACAGGATGTTGTCTGTCCTCCTGTTCCTGTGCGTTCATGACCTGCGATGATTTCAGAGACGCATGACTTTGTGAGGGAGCCTCCCTCCCAAGATCACATGACCATGTAGTCAGGCAGAATCCACACTCTTCCCAGCAACAGCAGAGTCATAAATACTGAGTAATAAAGACAAAGTCTTTCCCAGCAACAGTACAGACAAAAAGACTGAGGATCACATGTAAACCAAGTACAGGCCTAAAAGGCCCCAGGTATGTGAATATGGGGTAGTCCCAAAAAAGAGTTGTTTTACTGAAATGCCTATAACATAAAAATATATGAACAACTGGAAATTACTAACAACTACATACCTGAGGAATACCTAGAGTTTCAAAATTCTAACTAAAGTGATCTTGCAGAAAATAGAAAACAAGTAACCTAGCAGGCCTGCGAGGCCCCAGGTATGCATTCTAGGGTTAAACACAAGGCTAGGGTCACACATGGCAAACCGTTTTGGCAGTGTTTTCCAGCAAATCTGTTTTTCCTAGGCTGCATTTTGTGCCTCCTGTGCCCCTGAACGTTTTTGGACTTTGTCATTTTTTCGTAAATCACATATGCGTTAACGCATAGTACCTATATGTACCATGCATTAACGGATGCGTTTGCCATAGGGCCCCATGTTAAAAAACGCCATGCGTTTTTTTTCCTGCACCCAAAAACGTTGCATGCAGCGTTTTTTGGAGGCAGGAAACAAAGGCATAGCATTTTTGAAAAATGCAATCACACTTAAATGCACCATCTGTTAACGCAGGGGTCTCAAACTCAATTTACCCGGGGGCCACTCGAGGGAGAGTCTGGGTGAGGGAGGGCCGCATCAAGTTTTCCACAAGAAAAGCTCGTACAAAATATTATAATTATTATTATTCAGATTTAACAGTTCTTTAACATTCAACTTTCTGAACAACATGAATGGAACATTGAACATAAACTGTTTTGAACATGGCTTTATCTGCCTACTTCTTGCTGCTAGAGATCTGGCAGCGCTTACTCTCGCATAGCCGAGCCACATTTGGCTTAAGGGAGGCAGCAGTTGAGACCCTCAGTAGGGCTTCAAGATGCTCATCAGTAAGTCTGGACCTGTACTTTGACTTATTGAAGAACAAGGTAGAGAAGAGCTTTTCGCACAAGTATGTGCTCCCAAAAAGACACATGGTCCGCCTGAACATTCGGGGAAGCTCAGGGAAGCTGGGAGGCAATTCTCTCAAAAGTTGCTCGAGTTTATCTGCTTTTCCATTCACCTCCCTGAACTTGGCTTTGAGTTCAGAGTTGCACTGCAGGTCAATGAGCTCCATTTGAAGCACAGGAGGGGCATCTTGCACATCAAAGGAAAAGGGGTCCACAAAAATTTGAAATGTGGCTCTGTGCGTCTTGAAGTCTGCTAATCTGTGATCAAATTCCTCCTGTAGCTTCACAATGACATCCACATACTCCTCACCACTGAATGGTGTGCCTGCATCCATGAGTGTCTTGCATGCTGGGAAATGGCACAGGTTTGTCTGAGAAAGCTGGGCTTTCCATAACATAAGTTTTGTAGAGAATGCTCTCACGTTGTCATAGGCAGCACTGACAAGTTGCCCCTGGCGTTGTAACTTCTTGTTCAGTACATTAAGCTCATGTGTGATATCAACTAAAAAAGCCAAGTCCATGAGCCATTTCGGATCACTTAGCACAGGAACAGCAGCCCCATCTTTCTCCATGAAAGCTTTTACTTCCGCTCTTAACTCAAAAAATCTCTTCAATGTGTTTTCCCCTGCTGAGCCAACGTACCTCGGTGAAGTAGAGCACATCCCCATATTCTGACTCCATTTCCTCTAAAAAAGCACGAAACATTCTGTGTTTTAAGCCCCTCGATCTGATCTGGTTGATGCATTTCACAACAAAAGACATCACATTGTCAACCTTCAGGCATTTGCTGCAAAGGGCCTGCTGATGGATTATGCAGTATAGAGCAATGACCTCCTCCAAACCTTCGTCTTCCATCTTTTTTTGAACAAGTGCCACAAGTCCATTTTTCCTCCATCAGTTGTTATTCCAGCTAACTTCCTCCAAGGCAAACCGGCATTTTCAATAGCATCACACAGCTGGTGAAATATCTCCTGAGCGATGGTCTGGCCATGCATTGGAATCACTCTGAGCAACTCCTCTATGACTTCAAAATTGTCATCAACACCTCAGATATAGATTGCAAGCTGGGCAGTGTCGGTGATGTCTGTGGTCTCATCAAGAGCGACTGAGTATACACTGAAACATTTTGCTTTCTCGCATAGTTGATCATAAATGTCACTTGACAGGTCAGAAATGCGCTCTGCTACGGTGTTGGCAGAAAGGCTGATGTTGCTAAACTGACCTTTCTTCTCTGGACAGATAATACTTGCAGCCTGTAACATGCACTTTTTTACAAATTCACCTTCTTTGAATGGCTTTCCTGCTTTAGCAATCATCTCACTAACCACGTAGCTGGCTTCGACTGCTGCATCACTCTCTTTGGTTGCTTTCTTAAAGATCTGTTGTTGCCTCAGTAGACATGTTTTAAGTTTAGCAACCTGGTAGGCTCTCTCATCTCCCTCATATATTGCATACTCCTCAGCATGTCTAGTTGTGTAATGACGTTTCAAATTGTATTCTTTGTGTACTGCAACTTTCTCTGTGCAAATAAGACATGTCGGGATGCCCCTGTGCTGAACAAAGAAATATTGCACTTCCCACTTTTCCTGAAATTGTCTGTGCTCATGACCAACCTTTCTCTTCACTGCAGGCTTTGATAAAGACATACTTGGGTAATATTATCCTTTCTGCCTTATACACAAACAAGGTCAATACGTAGGCCTAATGTGCCTTGAGGTATACCTCTGTTTCTCCAACTCAGGGCAAGGTGCAAGGTGGTCATGCAGCAATGGAGGGGCATGTGATCATCAGCTGATTCCTCCCGACATCCACTGCGGCGCGCACGGTACTGTTTCCTCCCAGCATCCACTGTGGCGCGCACGGTACTGATTCCTCCCGGCATCCACTGCGGCGCGCACGGTACTGATTCCTCCCGTCATCCACTGCGGCGCGCACGGCATTAGGCGCCTGCGCAGTACTTCCCTGTCCTGCTGTGCCGGATCCTAGCACTGTAGATCTATGGACGCTGTGGGACGGGGGAGCACTGCGCAGGCGCCAAATGTCCTGCTGTCTTATCCTGCCTCTCTCCTGTTCTCTTGTGCTCCTGTTCTGTGTGCTATGTACCCGTGCGGATCCCACAGAGCGGGACGGGAAAGCACTGCGCTGAATGCAAACTTTGACATTGAGGTGGGGGGCCACGCTGAATGCAAAGTTTGATATTGATGTGGGGGCCGCAAAGTATTGTCTTGGGGGCCGCAGTTGGCCCGCAGGCCGCGTGTTTGAGACCCCTGTGTTAACGGATATGCATTTTTGGACTTAGAAATTAAAAGTTCAAAAATTGATGCCAATAATGGATCCAGGGCAAAACGGATGGCATGTGTGTCCCTAGCCTATGCCTGTTTGGTGAACCGAACCTGAACTTCAAAAGGTTCGCTCATCTCTAATTCTGAACAGACTTTTCCAAACAGTAAATGAGTTTAGCTGGATCCCACTGGTTTCTCTGACTTCTGGATTGATAACTCTAAGGATGGCTTTACACCACGGTTTTTGCCTGTCCGTCTAGATCCTGTAATTTGCAGGAGTAGACGAACCGTCTGGGATGTGTGCAAGTGGATGGCAATAATGTATTTCACAGGATCCATTTCCCATCACAGAAAAGCTGCAGCAAGTCATGTAGCCACAAGGATCTAATGTTAATGTTGGTTCCAGAGAGCGAGAGAGAGAGAGAGATCTCCGGAACAGAAATTCGGCTGGAAGGAACACTGCACTTGTATTGAGCATGCTCAGTAACTAAAACTGGATCCGAGAAACGATCCTTTTTTTACCGCAACATAGTCACCATTATATATGCGCCAATCCACACCGAATTTGTTTCTGTCTGTTTTTGTCCAGTGCTCCCAAAAATGGTGCAGTATCCGATTCCTGCAAAAAAACAGGACACAAACGATCCAGCACTGAATACACACAAAGTGATGGCCGAATATGACCAATCTGGCACCATACAATATATGGAAACGGTCACAGCACCTCCTGGCACACAGGGCTATGTGTATAAGCCCATCTCAGGGCGCCGTCCACTCCAGAGAGTCCACATCCGGATATTAGACACATACCATATTTGCCATTTACCATATTTGAAGGACAGCGCCTCAGACACCAGCTTGATAAAGACCACTTTGCTGGTCGAAACGTCGCTGCCGTGTATGACCATGGAGTAGCAGGGACACTGAGTTAAACAACTAGAAAAAATTCTCTGCAGCACTCAGCTACTACCAATGATGCACACATGCTAACAAGCGGTATATATTTGAGAAAAAAATTAAAAAACTTACGTTTTTTTCAAAAAACTCAAAAATTCTTACTTTTTTATTTTTGTGGTTCTTAGTACATACATTGGCCAAAAAACTGCAAAGCACTCACAGACACAATGTGAACTGGTGCCAAGCAGGGACACTGAGTTAAACAACTAGAAAAAATTGTCGCTTTGTCGCAGTTGATGAGCAAACAGACATTGGCCAATGTATGTACTAAGAACCCCAGAAATAAAAAAGTAAGAATTTTTGAGTTTTTTGAAAAAAACATAAGGTTTTAAATTTTTTTCTCAAATATATATAGCTTGTTAGCATATGTGCATCATTGGTAGTAGCTGAGTGCTGCAGAGAATTTTTTCTAGTTGTTTAACTCAGTGTCTCTGCTTGGCACCAGTTCACATTGTGTCTGTGAGTGCTGTGCAGATTGTTCTGATTTGTATCTATCTATCTATATATATTCTTCATCTCATTTTAATATTTTTTCTCAATGCAAATATTACATTAAAATTCAACGTATATGTCGTTTTGACTACTTCATAATATATTTTAAATATTTAACATGGGAATGAATCCAGCACAAATATTGTCTTTTCATTATTTACATAAAACATCAAACGCCCTATTTGCATAAAACTTCAAACACTATGTTTAACATAGTACAAGATTTTCCAAATGCTGTGTATTGAGGTTGGAGCAAAATTGACACAAATAAAAAAAAATAAATACAGATCTCAAATACTGCAAATATATTAGTGCTGCTGGATTATGCTAATTCTTAAAGATCACAGTTCAGCCTTCAAATTAAAGACTTGATCCATGGGGGACACGAGAAGATAGTAGTGCGTGACGAGAGGACAGTCTTGAGACATTAATATAATTGTAACACATCTGTCAGCTCAACGAGGAACAATCACGTTCTCCATGTCCATTACTGCATTAACACAGCTCAATATGAAGATATATGAATTTCTATTGGTATCGTCACCTACCAAAAGAAAAGAGATCAATACAAAACCACTTTTCCATAGATGAAATAAATATGCACATACCATTAAATGCACACTATAGGCTGGAGTGTGAAGGATTCACTATTTAATCAGCATGAAGATATATTACATGAATGAGAGAGTTTGTAATTTTAATGTAGCAATACCTAAGGCTGAATGTATTACTACAGCAGAGAGACACTTTTTCTCTATTTGCTAAGACCTGTTCATATTGCGTTTATCCCATGACATTCCAGATAAATCATTGGTCTGCTTTAACAACTTCATTTTCCTATACTCTAAATTGGTAGAGTTGGTAGAGGGCGTAAAGTTAATTTTAGGGCTGTCAAAGAGCCTCTCTTGGTATGAAGAAACCATTGTGATCATTGTACTCCATTGATTTCAAAGTGAATTATGTATTTTTTTTCACCTCTAGGGCACTGAATGGAAATTGAACATTTGCCAGTGGCTTCTTCCACAGATAATAGCCAATTTGTATGGTACCAGCATAGGTACTTTATGATCAGCAACAAGAAAAAAACTGCACAACACTCAAAGACAAATGTGAACTGGTGCTAGCAAAGACGCAGGGTCATATAATGTGAAAAAATTCTTGCAGCACACAGCTACTACTTAGTAGGACTCATCAGACCTGAAGTCACTTTGTCGCAGTTGATAAGCAAGCAGACATTGGCCAATGTATGTACCAAGAACTTCAGAAATAAAAAAATTAGATTTTTTGAGTTTTTTGAAAAAAACGTAAGTTTTTAAACTTTTTCCTCAAACACATATAGCTTGTAGCATTTGTACATCATTGGTAGTAGCTGTGTGCTGCAAGAATTTTTTCACATTATATGACCCTGCGTCTTTGCTAGCACCAGTTCACATTTGTCTTTGAGTGCTGTGCAGTTTTTTTCTTGTTGTTTATTATATGGAGTTGCAGGCTCCTTGCTGCAATGTGCACCCTCATTAACCTACAGGTGATCGAGGTCTAGATGGAGTCTGCCCACTGAGAAGTGGGGGTGGACAAGGAGAATAGGGATATTAGAGTAGGACTCATCATGCCTGAAGTCACTTTGTCGCAGTTGATGAGCAAACAGACATTGGCCAATGCTTGTACTAAGAACTTCAGAATTAAAAGATAGATTATTGAGTTTTTTGAAAAAACGTAAGTTTTTAAACTTTTTCCTCAAACACATATGGCTTGTAGCACTTGTACATCATTGGTAGTAGCTGTGTGCTGCAAGGATTTTTTTCATGTTATTTGACTCTGCATCTTTGCTTGCACCAGTTCACACTAGTCTGTTGAGTGCTGTGCAGTTTTTTTCTTGTTGTTTATTATATGGAGTTGCAGGCTCCTTGCTGCAATGTGCACCCTCATTAACCTACAGGTGATCGAGGGTCTAGATGGAGTCTGCCCACTGAGAAGTGGGGGGTGGAAAAGGAGGATGGGGATATCAGAATAGGACTCATCAGACCTGAAGTCACTTTGTCGCAGTTGATGAGCAAGCAGACATTGGCCAATGTATGTACCAAGAACTTCAGAAATAAAAAATTAGAATTTTTGAGTTTTTTGAAAAAAATGTAAGTTTTTAAACTTTTTCCTCAAACACATATAGCTTGTAGCATTTGTACATCATTGGTAGTAGCTGTGTGCTGCAAGAATTTTTTCACATTACTTTATGATCAGGTTATAATCCTTCAACAAAGCACTAAAGGCCTACTTAGGCCCCTTTCACATCAGCGGTTTTCGCTGATCGCGGCAGTTTCGGTGAAAAAAACGCAACTGCCGCAATTACCGCATAACGGCTGCACAAGAGTGTTCAAAGCAGTAATCGAAGCAAAAGGTGGCTACTTTGAAGAACTTAGAATATAAGACATATTTTCAGTTGTTTCACACTTTAAGTATATAATTCCACATGTGTTACTTCATAGTTTTGATGCCTTCAGTGTAAATCTACAATTTTCATAGTCATGAAAATAAAGAAAACTCTTTGAATGAGAAGGTGTGTCCAAACGTTTGGTCTGTACTGTATATACTGTATATTCATATATATATACTAGTGCATCTCAATGAATTAGAATATCATCAAAAAGTAAATTTATTTCAGTAATTCCATACATAAAGTGAAACATAGATTATATGTGGTCATTACAAACAAAGTGATGTATTTCAAGTATTTAATTATGTTAATGTTGATGATTATGGCTTACAGATAATGAAAACCTAAAGGTCATTATCTCAGAAAATTAAAGTAGGGAGGATGAAGGGTTAAAAGCCACACTGCCGTATTCCACGAGACATCAAAGGGTGAATATAATATTGATTTATTAGTCAACATGTTTCAGGGCTCCCAGAAACACCATGAAACATGGCAATATTACATTGATATTTGATAATATTCTAATTCATTGAGATGCACTAGTATATATGTAAATGTTTTGGATTTGCCACCACAAAGCCCTGATCTCAATCCTTTTGAAAACGTATGAGCAAAGCTGAAAAGGCAGGTGTGAGCAAAGCGACCTGCAATCATAGCTCAGTTACACCAGTTTTGTCAGGAGGAATAGACTCAAATTCCTACCAACTATTGTGAGAAGCTTGTGGAAAGATATCCAAAACATTTGACCCAAGTCATACAGTTTAAAGGCAAATACTAATGAAATGTATGTAACTTGTAACTTTGTAGAAAGTAATAAAAAATACCTTAAAACATTCTGTCTCTCTCTTTCTTTTTCTCTCATTATTCTGGCAATTGGCAAATAATAATTATGGTAATCCTACTTGACTTAAACAAATGAAAGATTTATCCTGATTTTTCAGATAGTGAGAAAAACATGCATATGTGCCTTTTTGTATAGTGTATGTAAATTTCAGGTTTCAACTGTATATGTATGGTCATTTCACCCTGTGTGAAAGATAGCTGTAACAACTGGTGTTTCATCACTTTGTTAATGCACTTCCTAATCTAACGTTGATATGCCTGTAACTTCACATTTGTATTGGGAGTTCCATTTTTCCATTATATGAGTAGAAAAACAGAACAGAAAAAATATAACTCCTACCACTTGTGCCAGTCTGTCTTTTTACTGTTAAAAAAAATCCCCTAAATTATTGCTTTAGGTGAAATTATGGGATCTCCAACAGAGGCTTGTAATGGAGCCTACAACACAGCATGTTCTTCTTAACAAGTGTTGAGTGATGACAAGATGATCATAGCAGAAGGTAATAGTGGCATTAGTTTATAAGGGACATGTCAAGAGAGGACTGCCATTCTTCATCATCATCTTGTTCATTTTCCCCATAAATGCATCTGGTATCATCATCATTATCACAACCTGACAATCTCACAGTATATTCTTTCCTCGCTTTTCCTTTGCCTCTTTATTTGTTAATGCATGTGTCCATACACTAACATGACAGTTGTAGACAAGGTGGTGACAGGGTGAACAGCAGTACTGTAAGAAAAATAATTACTTTTATTGCTAAATGTAGCTCTTGGCTTCAGCCAAGTAAACTCTAGGCAGAACAGATATGAGGAATTTACTAAGAATGGCATTTATTACATCTTAAACAAATGTATATTGGAGGAAACACTGCATGATTATTGGAAACAGGAGGTACTAGGAATGCTCGTTTTCCGATAATCGTTCAGTGTAAATGGCCCGTCAATCATCTGAAGAATGCCCGTTTGTCGGGTGAAATGATCATTTGTGCTGCACAAAAGATAAACAAGACTCACGCTGCTGAGAACAAAGGAAACTTGTGTGTAATGTCCGATCTATTACTGATTGTTCTCTGTGCATCGGAAATGTGGTCTGCCTACCTAAGCAGTCTTTTAAATGACTGTTAGTCAGCAAGCAAGTGGGTGATTGGCAGTTGTTTAGTGCCCCAAGTCATGTATACCACAAGAAACATTTTGGGCATATTCAGCTGGAATAGCTGATCCATGCTCCAGACGGTCTCATATGAAGAGTGGCAAATGGTGAGCTGGACTTTATTTATTACTGTGCTTTGCAAAAAAATGGCAACATTTCTTCTAGGGTGTTTTTTGTGCAAGGTCTGTGGGATTCTCTATGGTGTTATTTAATCCCTGTCATACATCTCCAGGTTGTGCACTATTAGATCCTTCAAAAGATTCTGCAACTTCCTGCTGTTTCATGACCACACTCTATTTGGGCAGCTGCAAAAATCAAATAAGATTTTAGGTTTCATAAAAAGACAGTAAAAACTATCATCCCAATGTATGGTTGTGGCACCCCTATGGTTCGGTTGCCACAGGAATACCAGATGCCGGGAAGGATTTCCACATCAGATAAATTTACACACAACTCCTTTCACTCCAGACCTGAAGGGGGAGCCCTACTTGATGACTTCAAGCAAGCTCCTCTATAAATTCAGGCCTGGGGAAGGAGTTAGGCAGTGCAGTTCCAGGGAGGACTGAGAAGACATCCTGGTGAAAGAAGCTGCGTTGGGCCTGTGCCAGTGAAGAGGCTTAGCCAGTGTAAGGTACCCAAGAGTGAGGCTCGGAGGCAAGGGGAGACAGAGAGGGGCAGAGGAACCATACTGGTTCACCCCAGAGAAGCAGCAGAAGCAACCCAGACACCGGTGTCCGAGTCTGCAAGGGTCCAGTTAGCCCAGCAGAAAAGACCAGAGGGCCAGGGAGACTTCAGTCTCCTGGTGCAAGAACACTTGTAGCACAGTCATTGACAGAGCCAAGGACCACAGAGGAGTTAGAGGTGCCCAGCAGAAGGGCACCTCTATACAAGTGAGGAACACAGGAGAGATCAGGGCCAGGTTTCAGACAGGCCAGGACTAGAGCACACACACAGTGACAAGGAGGCCTCACAACTCATCGGGTGTGGAAATCCTGAACTGTCACCCGACCACCTGGACTGGAATCTGGACGACACCTTGCAATACCATCAGTAAAAGTTATGGAAACAAAGCCCACCGAGAATTAGCCATGTAAAACATCCATTGTACCTAGCAGGAGACTGTCAGCTCCACTGAGAGGTAACACAAGTGTCTGAATACCAATGCTCAATCTCCTGCAACCAACCAAAGCTATGGGGGCGGTTGTGGTACCTACGTCCAGCCATGCTATGGGGAGGTGACTGGTGGTATTTATAGACACAAGGCTATCATTGGGCATCAGTCATCCAGGCACATAAGCTCGTAACTCATGTCAAGGGCCCTCACGCTTACGAGTCCTAACCATAAATTTGTTTAGTGGTAAACCACCAAACATTCAGAAAAAAATCACCGAAAGGGGACATAAATTCAGAAAAAACAGCCTCAATTCTTTCATTTTGTGGTAAATCAGATTTTATTGTGAGTCAATTCACATCAAAACAGCATTGTGTTGAAAATTAACATGTCTACTGAAATACAATCAAGTATTAAACTTAGTCTATAGCAACAAACCAAGACCAGTATATTGAGTAACAAACTTCTAATAGGGAGGGAAGAAAGTGAGAAGAAGTGAAAAGAGGAAACAGAGGAAAAAGCAGGAGGGGAAACCTGGAGTAGAGGAGGACTGTGGGCAGCATCAGTATATCCAGTAGAGGGGGGTGGGAAGAAAAAAGGAAAGCATTGGGTAAAATATAACAATGGATTAAAAGGGTAGGGGTAAAGTCAGGAACTTGGCGGGGGCAATTCTTTCATTTTGACCCCAGTGTGCCTGAACATTGGAACTCCCCCACAAGTGACCCCATTTTGGAAACTAGACCCCCCAAAGGAACTTAAATAGATGCATAGTGAGAACTTTGACCCCCCCCAGGTGCTCTACAAATTGATCCATAAAAATGACAAAGTACTTTTTTTTTACAAAAATCTTTTTTCCTTTTACGGACTAATTTGTGAAGCACCTGGGGGTTCAAAGTGCTCACTGTGCATCTAGATAAGTTCCTTGGGGGGTCAAGTTTCCAAAATGGGGTCATTTGTGGGCAAGCTCCAATGTTCAGGCACACAGGGTTCTCCATACGCGACATTGTGTTCACTAACAATTGGAGCTAATTTTCCATTGAAATTGTTAACGGACATCATGTCGCGTATGGAGAGACCCTGTTTGCCACCAGCACAAGGGCAACTGGAAGAGTTGGGGTACAGCACCAGAAAATGGTGCCTCCAATAAATGCTCTATTTTCTGGAGTGGCTGCGGGTTGCAATTAGCAGCGTGGGGGAACACAACGTTGCGCTCTCTCCATGGTGAGGATTCCAGCCCCCCAACTGTCAAGTTGTATCTGGTTGGCAACCAAAAATACATATTTTTGGTCCAGCCAGGTCCAACTTGGCAGCTACGGACTGCCACCAATCCCCAGCTGCTTCGTTGTACTTGGCTGGCAACCAAAAATATAGCGAAGTCTTTTTTTTTATGTATAGCACTAATTTTAGAAAATAAAATGACGTGGGGCTCGGCCATATTTTTGGTTCAGCCAGGTACAACTTGGCAGCTACGGACTGCCACCAACCCCTAGCTGCCTCGTTGTACCTGGCTGGCAACCAAAAATACAGCGAAGCCAGTTTTTTTTTAATTTCTAGAACTAATTCTAGAAACAAAATGACGTGGGGCACCGCCATATTTTTGGTCCAGCCAGGTACAACTAGGCAGCTGGGGACTGGAATCTTCAGCATGGAGAGGCCCAAGCGTTCTGGGCCCCTATGCTGTGAATTGCAGCCCGCAGCCGCCCCAGAAAATGGCGCGTTCATTGAAGTGCCATTTTCTGGCGCTGTACCCAGGCTCTTCCAGTTGCCCTGGAGTCGGTGGCAAACTGGGTAATAAAGGGGTTAATGCCAGCTTTTTTATTGGTAGCTGGCACTAAGCCCGAGATTCATAATGTCAGGCCAATGTTAGACCCAGCCATTAGGAATCTCTAATAAATAGTAAAAAAAAATACACCACGCAGAGAAAATTTTTTTTATTAGAAAAAAACACATACAAATTCAGACTCCATCTTTCTTACTCCCACTCCCTCCAACGTAGTCCAAAACGATGGTCCCACGATGTTCGATCGCCTCTGCTACATCCAAGACTGCAGCAAGGGATCAAGTGTCCTCTTGTTGTAGTCTCTGGGGTCACGGTGATTGTGCACTGTATGGCAGATCATTGCCATACAGTGCACAATCCATGTGACCCCAAAGACTACAATAAGGGATCAAGTGTTCCCTTGCTGCAGTCTCTGGGATCAGCGTCATGGTGCACTGTATGGCAATGATCTGCCATACCGTGCATCTTGACGCTGATGCCAGAGACTACAACAAAAGGACACTTGATCCCTTGTTGTAGTCTCTGGGATCGGCGTCATGGTGCAAGGAATGGCCATACCGTGCACCATGACGCTAATCCCAGAGACTACAACAAGGGATCAAGTGACATTGGATCTGTCTGGATCCTGCTCATTTAGGTACCAATACACATGGTCAGGTTTTAAATACATCAGATAGGGACTGCTCTGATGCGGGTTACCTTGAAGCGGTAGAGCAGCTTATATACATTTTTTGCAAAAAGTGTATCAACTAAATACCCTGTATTTTACTACTTTTTCAGCAGCACTTGCTTTTTACTGTGTTTTTTTTACAACAGAGTATTTTTAGACGTTTGTTTGACTGCTTTTTGTGATTCAGTCTTTTGGTGGTGTGAACACTGTCCTACAGACATGTTCACTGTATGCATGGCTCATTTGTTTTTGTCTAAATTGTTTCTTGTTTCTGCAAGATTGGGGAGTCTCCCACCCCTCCCCTTGAGCCCTACACATAAAAAGCTGTCATCTGCATTCAGTCCAAGTCAGACATTGGATCTGTCTGGATCCTGCTCATTTAGGTACCAATACACATGGTCAGGTTTTAAATACATCAGATAGGGACTGCTCTGATGCGGGTTACCTTGAAGCGGTAGAGCAGCTTAGTATACATTTTTTGCAAAAAGCGTATCAACTAAATACCCTGTATTTTACAACTTTTTCAGCAGCACTTGCTTTATACTGTGTTTTTTTTACAACGGAGTATTTTTACACGTTTGTTTGACTGCTTTTTGTGATTCAGTCTTTTGGTGATGTGAACACTGTCTTACAGACGTGTTCACTGTGTACATGGCTCATTTGTTTTTGTCTGTGTGTTACATTTAGCCTATCCTCTGCCAAACCCCACTGCCCAACCACTGGAGGGTCCTTGAATGTTCTTATATTGTAATATATACTGTATATTGCACAACTCTTTTAGAATGAAATAATACATTTTCTATTTTTTTTTACTTCAATATACGTACTGAACATGCGCTGGAACTGGACTGTACAACCTAATGAGCACCCACAATGCACGCCCAGCGGGGCATGCTAAGAGCCTGCAAGGAGAGGAGAATAGAGCCCTGTAGACTATCCATTCTAGTCTATGGAAGACTGGATGTAAGTTAATAAATCATTTTTCCCAAGCTTTATAGTGCAGTTTTAGGTCAGAGGTGGATGGTTAGGGATGAGCTAGAAAGGTGCAGTGACAGGTAGTGGTAGAATAGGGGCCTAAAACGAGCTGACAGTTTCTCTTTCTTTCTTTCTTTCAATTACCGTATTTTTCGCTTTATAAGACGCACCTGATTATAAGACGCACCCCAAATTTGGTGAAGGAAAAGAGAAAATAAATAATTTTTAATGTTAAATGGGGTCCGTCTTATAATGTCAGTGTCCGTCTTACAAATCAGTATATATGTCCCTCATCCTGGTATTTAAACCCTCCCATCCTGGTATCCTGGTATATATGTCCCCCCCCTTTCTGGTATATATATCCCTCATCCTTGCATATTTGTCCCTCATCATGGCATACATGTCCCCATGCTGTAAATATGGCCCCCCATCCTGGCATATACATTCCCCCATCTTATCTATATATGCCCCCCATCCTGTATATATGTCCACCATCCTGTATATATGCCCCCATCCTGAAACTATGTCCCCCCATCCTGTATATATATCCCCCAACCAGTATATATGCGCCCCATCCTTTATATATGCCCCTATCCTGAAACTATGTCCACATATGTATGTATATATGCCCCCCATCTTGAAAATATGTGCCCCCCATCTTGTATATATGTCCCCATCCTGTGTAATTGCCCCTTTTGTGCCTTTTCCCATCATTCCCCCCCCCCGGACCCCAATGGCTTACCAAGATGCGGCTGCTGAATGGGGGTCCCAGGGGCAGGTTCAGGAGGGTGAGAGGCACAAGCGCAGGACGAACGCTATGGGGGGGTGGGGTCTCAGGTGCAGGAACGGAGTACCGGGGGATGAGAGGCAGCAGCGAGCAGTGGGTGCCGACATATTCTCTCTGCCCGGCTGCATTCACTGGAACCAACCACCTCGGATGACCCTCATACACTGTTAATATGTGCCCCTGCAGCCTAGTAAACCATTTGCAGCACTGCTTTTGTGTGAAAAGTGGCTGCAGTAGAAGTGAGATAATGATTTTATAAACTTACATGCCTGTAGACGTTTGGGCGTCTCCCTGTGTGTGCTGGGACTTGTGGGCTGTGCTCATCATGCCTGCTCTCCCCCTCCCTTATGCACGCCCCCTCTCAGCCTGCTATAGTGATGTGAGGCTGATTGCGTCATAAAGGGGGTGGGGCTACCGGGATGCCGCGATTTAGCCCCGCCCCTTTATGACGAGATCAGCCTCACATCACTATAGCAGGCTGAGAGGGGGCGTGCATAAGGGAGGGGGAGAGCAGGCATGTATGAGGGTCATCCGAGGTGGTTGGTTCCCTTTAGTCGGGAGAGACTTCAACAAAATGGCCGCGGCCATAACAGAGACCCGCGGCCATTGTGGAGTCTCTACCTCTATCGGCCGGCTGCACACTGCTTAGTGAATGCAGCCGGGCAGAGATAATATGGCGGCGCCCACCGCTCGCTACCGCCGTTCATCCCCCGCAGCTCCGGTAGTGCTGCTGTGCCCCTCAACCCACGGAAGCTGCCTCCAGCACCCCTACAAAGCAGCCTCACCCGGTAATATATATATATTTTTTATATTTTTTTCTATTACTTTTTTTTTCACGTTCGCTTTTTAAGACGCACCCCCTTTTACCCCAAAAGTGCGTCTTAAAAAGCGAAAAATACGGTATCTTTTTATTGAAAATGAGATAAACATACAATCCAAAACATTTGAATAACATTAAATCATTAAATCAAATTTGAATCAATAAATACATGTATACAAAAGCACATTAATCAGGACATAACTTTGCACAAGTTCAGCTTCAATAATTCAACGTCCTGCCATTGCCTCTTTCAAGACGTCTCTATAGCTGACATCTGAAAATATTAGGCAGTCCATTCAACAGATTAATTAATAGCTGACAATATAATAATTAATTGCAACAAACAAGTCAAAATAAAAGAACATCAGAGTAAAAAGTAAAAGAAGAAAAAGATAGAAAAGAGGGGGCGAGAGAAGAGAAAAAGAAAGGGTGAAAGGTGAGGGGGGAAAGGAGCTCTGAGGACTAAATCATCA
Organism: Allobates femoralis; assembly: GCA_033576535.1. Taxonomy (NCBI): domain Eukaryota; kingdom Metazoa; phylum Chordata; class Amphibia; order Anura; family Aromobatidae; genus Allobates; species Allobates femoralis. The sequence goes on from JARQOC010000002.1 coordinate 411,037,434, forward strand.
GGTAATTTTGTTTCATAGTTCCGCTGGGACCATATGAATTAATGTATCCTGTGAGTAGCCCTGAATTGTATCCACGGATTCCACAACTCACTGAACAATTTTTGTTTGTTCTCTACTGTGGCTATAGTTTCTGCCACGCGATACAGAGAATCAAGCTTTCCGTGCAACTGTTCAAAGGTAGGAATATCCGTAGACTTCCATAACGTCGGTATTAATAACTTTGCAGCTGCAATGAAATTTTGCGCTAATAAAGATGCACGTTTATTCTCATGCCAGAGAGGGAAATTTAGCAATGCTATCTCTGGTGTCAGATTGGGCACCTTATTCAGCACTTCTTGAATGAATGTTTCCACCTCACTCCAAAATTGGCGGATTTTTGGACATGTCCACCAAATATGTAAATAGTCACCACTGGGATCTTCACATCTCCAGCAACTAGAGGAAGTCCTAATTCGCCAGTTATAGGACTGTTTTGGAGTGATATACCAACGCGTTATAATCTTGAAAGAATTCTCCTGGGCCTTTACGCATTGCGTAGGGCCATGAGATTTTTTATAAATATGTTGTAATTGGTCATGTGTGAACTTGTATCCCAGATCTGCTTCCCAGTGGGCAATATAGTCTCTTTTAGGGCAACACTCCGTTGTTAGCAACATTTGGTAAATGGTGGATAATAATTTTTTAGGTCTAGTCACACATGCGCACAGTGTCTCAAAGGGTGTCATGGAACGTAGTAGATCTGCATTTTGGAGATGAGGTTTTAACATTCTCTTTAGATAATTGTATTGGATAAAATTAAGTTTGGAGAGCCCTGGCAGTCTTTGTAGGTCGTTAAGTTCAGGGAGTGTTCCATCGGTTAGTATTTGATCAATGGAGATATTTGACCATCTGCGTGTGGTTCCCGTCCCCTCTGAAGATTTACCTATAAAAAATGACAGGATATCCGAGAGTTTAAGCAAAGGAGATATGGGCGGGTTTAAGGTATGCATTAGGTTTGTCCATATCCTCAGAGTGGCTTTAGAATTAATGTTATGGAGTGGATCCATTTCCCTAGTGAGGATGCGAGTAAGAAAGACGGATCGGAGGGGTAGAGGGGACAAATCTTCTTCCACCTCAATCCATGGCTTGTTATCAGTTCCCCTAATTAAGTCTATCGTTCTAGATATAAATGAGGCATGGTAATACTTTTTAATGTCTGGAGCTCCCATCCCTCCCTTAGATTTAGGTAGTGTTAGGGTGCGGTATGATAAACGGGGCTTTTTGTTACGCCAAATATACGTGCAGAACATTGAATTTACTTTGTTTAAATATGTTATCGGTATTGCTATGGGAAGCATTTGAAACATATAAATGAACATAGGGAGGATCAGACTTTTTAATAAGTTCTTCCTTCCCATCCAAGATAAACAATTGTCCTTCCAGGTCCTTATAATTACCATTACATTTTCAAATAGAGGTATAAAATTTAATCTGAATAGGTCCTTATCCGTTCTCCCCAGTTTCACTCCTAAATATGTAATGCAACGGGAGGGCCACGTGAAGGGGTATAGAGTCTTCAATTTGGAAAGTGTTTTCGATGGTATATTCAAATCTAGTGCTTCAGATTTAGACACATTCACTTTAAAGTTGGAAAGGTGGCCAAACTGATCAAGCAGATTCCTTAAAGCCGGGAATCCACGCAGAGGTGCAGACATCAAAATCAAGAGATCATCCGCGAAAGCCGCAGTCTTAAAATGTGACTTGTTGAGTCTGATCCCCTCTATGTCTTTATGGGCTTTAACCCTCAATTTGCTGATATTAACACTCAATTTTATGTTAAACATATCCCAAGAGATAGAGGATAATCCAAAGTGATCTAAAATAAATACTCATAAAACTACTTGATGAAAGTGAGAGATTTCTCCAGAGTAAATAAGATCCATATACATTTGAAGCCAAAATTTTACATACAATATATAAAAGGACACATATGCATGTGTTTTCTCACTATCTGACATGAAATCAGAATACCTTTTCCGTTTTAGCTCAATTAGGATTACTATAATTATTAATATTTGCCAAATGCCAGAATAATGAGAGAGAGAATGTTTAAAGGCATTTTTATTACTTTCTGCAAAGTCTACATACTTTTATTACTTTCTGCAAATATTACATACACTAAGATTACTATGGTATGCATTCAACAATTTGGTACAGCCCATATGATGATGTAATGTCTCTGAAAGCTTCTGATAGGTTTATTGGCAACATCTTAGTTAACTGGAGACACACCTGTGGATGTATTTTAATGCACTCCTGAAACTAAATGCTTCTTTGTGTAGCATCATAGGGAAGTCTAAAGAAAAAAGCCAAAGCTATCAGGAAGAGAATTGTGGACTTGCACAAGACTGGTTCATCCTTGGGTGAAATTTTCAGATACCTGAAGGTGCCTCATTTATCTGTACAAACAATTATATCCAAGTGCAAACAAGATGGAAATGTCCAGCCTTCATACCACTCAGGAAAGAGATAGGTTTTGTGTCCCAGAGTTGAATGTGCTTTGGTCTGACATGTGCATATCAATCCAAGAACAAAAGCAAACGATCTTGTGCAGATGATGGCGGATGCTGGTAAGATTGTGCCATTTACCACAGTGAAACAAATACTGTATCAAAATGGGCTGAATGGCCACTGTGCCAGCAAGAAGCCATTACTAAAAAAGAAATATAAAAAAGCCGGATTAATTTTTGCAATTGCACATAGGAACAAAGACCTACATGGAGACATGTTCTGCAGTCTGATGAAACTAAAATTGAACTTCTGGCCAGAAGTTAATGTTTTGGAGTGGTTATCATGAAGCCCTGATCTCTTTCCTAGTGAAAACTTATGGGCAAAGCTAAAAAGGCAGGTGCGAGCAAGGTGACCTATAAACATGGCTCAGTTATACTAGTACTGTCAGGAGGAATGGGCCAAAATTCCTATCAACTATTGTGAGAAGCTTGTTGAAGGATATCCAAAACATTTGACCCAAGTAATACAGGTTAAGGGCAATGGTAACAAAAAGTAATGACATTTTTGTAAACTTGTGATGTTGCAGAAAATAATAAAAATCCCTTAAAATATTGTCTCTCATTATTCTGGCACTTGGCAAATATTAATAATTATGATAATCCTAATTAACCTAAAACGGGACAGGTTTATTCTGATTTCATGTCAGATAGTGAGAAAAACATAGAAAAACATGCATATGTGTCTTTTTATATAGTGTATGTAAATTTCTGGTTTCAACTGTATGTACAGGAGTACTAGGGTGATAATAATAGCAATAGGCTGCTCACATAGGAAAGGCCTATTCATACCATATGTTAAGCAAAAGGGAAGACATCACAAAAGGTATGAAGTGTAAATGCATAAAAAATTATATCCTTAGATCTAACTAAAGTGCATATACAACCTCTACAGAGAGGATAGCCTCATATATCTGCAAAGGGAAATAATGTTCCAATTGTCTCATATGGCAGAATGAATACCTACAGTAAGTAGAGACATATGTTTATACACACGATAGTACTTAGCTTAGTGACACAGTAGTGCAGCAATATAAAAGAACATGTGTGTCACAAAGGAACACACCAGAACTCACCGAGGAATTGATGACGTCATGAGAACTTTATTAATCCCCATATATGTCTCTGGAAGGATGAAACCCCTGCTGACAGCCTGAGCCTCAAAGAAATTCATCAGACATGTACACTCCAGTGGAAAAGTATAAATATTGGGGTGTGCGTAGCTCCCACAAATAAAGCAAGCATACTTTCAGCCTCATGATATTGAAAGGATCATAACACATTTTCCTCGAAACTGTGCAACATGCCTATCAGCCTCAAATTAATAAAGTACATGCCTGGTGTTTCCCATATAAGAACAGGTAAATTCATAATAGGCATAAACGATGGCAACATATTGCAACTGGGACACCCAGGTGCAAATATATTATTATTATTTATGTAGCACCATTAATTTCCATTCCATCTCAATCCTTATATCTAACGAAGTAAGGTGATTCCCTGTAGGGTATATATAAAAAACAAACAGCGTTACCAATGTAACTCTCTGGTGCCATTTTAATGAAGTTTTATGCACTCACCTCTTGCCATAAAACTTCAAGCATATGGTTTTTCCAAAGCCTCCTCACACTTTGGATATTTATCCGGGTCTGCTGCTCACCTTGAATTGATCCTGTGTTGTGTCCTGCCACGGATTCCCACAGGCATAATGGTTCAATAGGAAATGATCCAATTCTATGGTGGCCGCGCTCCCCGTGGTAATGATTTTAAGAACTTCTTGTCCACAAAAAATTTTATTACTCAAAACATGTGAGAATATAAAAAACGGATACAACGCGTTTCAGCGGAGACAACCGCCTTCCTCAGGTATCTCCTGAGGAAGGCGGTTGTCTCCGCTGAAACGCGTTGTATCCGTTTTTTATATTCTCACATGTTTTGAGTAATAAAATTTTTTGTGGACAAGAAGTTCTTAAAATCATTACCACGGGGAGCGCGGCCACCATAGAATTGGATCATTTCCTATTGAACGTTATATCTAACGAGGAACTGGTGGCAGCTCTACCGGCCTGGCAGGACTCTGTTTTACTGGGGCCAGTGAAAAGGGTCTCCCAGACTGTCAGGATTGCGAGCGAGTGCATTGCGTGAATCACCCTCTCTCACTCCCCATGCCTCCCTGGGCTGGTGTGGACAGTGGGTGTCAGTGTAACACTCTGCCAAGCTGACCTTCCGTGCCCCCAGGAGGTCCAGAATGCCATGTGTTGACGGTAGTGACAGTACCATATCACATGACCCTGACATATTAGAGATTGGCAGAAGAGTGGGGTAGCGAGGTGTGGTTTGTCACACTGATGTACTCCAAATGATAGGTACATTTGAAGAGATATTTTATACCAGTGGGTTCTCAGTTTGCAAAATGACAATATACATAGTTTGCTTTTGTGATCTCATTAGAGAAAGTATGTCCCACTTTTATATACTTGCAGAAGCTACATCTGCCATACCTAAAGTACCCCAGTCTCCTGTTTTTGAGCCAAGTGCTTGAGTAGTTGGAGGTTGTGTACATACCGTTTACCAACTAATCACAGATTGCTCTATCCCTTTTAAAGGTATTGGCTGAAAAAGGTGGTAGTTCCGCTTTAAGGTTCTTCAGTGCTTTTTTAGAACTTTATGTACGTTTTGTGCATTGTTGTCATATTTCCCAATGCTCCTTAGTTGTTTAGTCTCCTCCTTTATACGTGGCTTCAATATGGAGTGTCTGTTCTTAGATATAGCATTCTTTTTGGCTACACTAAGTACTTTTGGAAGATACCCTCTCTCTTAATTCATGTGCCTGAATATAAAAAGTATGATTTGAAGAACAATTTCTGCTTATTCTCTGGAACTGGCCTTTGAGTAGCCCTCTCCTGAGATTCTGTGTGTGATGACTTTCCCAATATAGTAAATTATTTGTGGATGTAGGTTTATGGAACATTTTTGTAAAGATATAACCCAATCCGTCCCTTTCAATAGTAATATCCAGGAAGTTAATACGCTCGGGTTCAATTTTGGAGGTGACAAATGTATTAAATGAGGGCAGAGGGCAAGAATATCATCAATGTAGTGCATCCAAAAAAGGTTATGGCAGCTCCACTATGGTACATTAACCTCTTTAAACATAGTAAGATCTTCCAGCCCAGGTACAAATGTTTGTAAGTGGGGGTACATGGGCTCCCCACTGCAGTGCCCTTGTGCTGTTAGCATCTTCCATCAAAAGTGAAATAATTGTGGGTAAGTATGAAATTTAGAAGTTTCATAATGAAGCCATTATGTGAAATGGATGCAATATTTAATTGCTTCTAATCCATGTCTGTGTAGGATGCTACATCTACATCTATGGAGTCCATCATCAACACGGATGTGCTCCAATTTCAATAACAGGTCCAATGTATCCCTAAGATAAGATGAAAGGGACTTCATGAATTTCCTAAAGACCTTGTTCAAATAAACACTGCAATTCTAGGTCAAAGAGTCGATACCTAAAACAATAGGATGAGCCATTAAAGGGCATCTGTCAGGTCAAAAATCCTTATGTAACTGATATAATTTTCTAATTCCTTTTTCTAAGCTCTCTCTATTCATGTATGTCTATTATTTAAACTTCCCTCCTATCCTCTGTACACATCAAAATAAAAGATTTATTCCATCTGTAAATCGCAGTGAGCTCTCTGCTGCTCTCTCCCCAAGGAATGAATGTTCATGCATCATTACACTGTCCTGCCTTCCTCTCTGATCTGTCTGCTGTGTGACTTTCTGTAAGCTCTCTCTATTGATATATTTCTTTTATTCATATTTCCCTCCTATCCTCTGTAAACTTCAAACAACTAGATTCATTCTATCTGTCATCAAATGATCCACTTAGTTCTCTGCTGTCCATTCCCCATAGGATGAATATTCATGTCACATATTCATATCACTGCTCAGGACATCAGTGAGGAAGCTGTATCTTCCTCTCTGCTCTCTGTGTCTGTAGCCAAGCAAGAGGTCAAATACAACACAGAATCTGTCACATCACAGCAGGTATACCTACTTAGAGAAACAAATGGAGTAGATACCTTATCATGATCAGGTAAGGCAGTAAAACATACAGTTAGGGCCAGAAATATTTGGACAGTGACACAAGTTTTGTTATTTTAGCTGTTTACAAAAACATGTTCAGAAATACAATTATATATATAATATGGGCTGAAAGTGCACACTCCCAGCTGCAATATGAGAGTTTCCACATCCAAATCGGAGAAAGGGTTTAGGAATCATAGCTCTGTAATGCATAGCCTTCTCTTTTTCAAGGGACCAAAAGTAATTGGACAATGGACTCTAAGGGCTGCAATTAACTCTGAAGGCGTCTCCCTCGTTAACCTGTAATCAATGAAGTAGTTAAAAGGTCAGGGGTGGATTCCAGGTGTGTGGTTTTGCATTTGGAAGCTGTTGCTGTGACCAGACAACATGCGGTCAAAGGAACTCTCAATTGAGGTGAAGCAGAACATCCTGAGGCTGAAAAAAAGAAAAAATCCATCAGAGAGATAGCAGACATGCTTGGAGTAGCAAAATCAACAGTTGGGTACATTCTGAGAAAAAAGGAATTGACTGGTGAGCTTGGGAACTGTTAAAGGCCTGGGCGTCCACGGATGACAACAGTGGTGGATGATCGCCGCATACTTTATTTGGTGAAGAAGAACCCGTTCACAACATCAACTGAAGTCCAGTGAAGTAGGTGTATCTGTCTCTAAGTCAACAGTAAAGAGAAGACTCCATGACAGTAAATACAAAGCGTTCACATCTAGATGCAAACCATTCATCAATTCCAAAAATAGACAGGCCAGAGTTAAATTTGCTGAAAAACACCTCAAGAAGCAAGCTCAGTTCTGGAAAAGTATTCTATGGACAGATGAGACAAAGATCAACCTGTACCAGAATGATGGGAAGAAAAAAGTTTGGAGAAGAAAGGGAACGGCACATGATCCAAGGCACACCACATCCTCTGTAAAACATGGTGGAGGCAACGTGATGGCATGGGTATGCATGGCTTTCAATGGCACTGGGTCACTTGTGTTTATTGATGACATAACAGCAGACAAGAGTAGCCGGATGAATTCTGAAGTGTATCGGGATATACTTTCAGCCCAGATTCAGCCAAATGCTGCAAAGTTGATTGGACGGCGCTTCATAGTACAGATGGACAATGACCCCAAGCATACAGCCAAAGCTACCCAGGAGTTCATGAGTGCAAAAAAGTGGAACATTCTGCAATAGCCAAGTCAATCACCAGATCTTAACCCAATTGAGCATGCATTTCACTTGCTCAAATCCAGACTTAAGACGGAAAGACCCACAAACAAGCAAGACCTGAAGGCTGCGGCTGTAAAGGCCTGGCAAAGCATTAAGAAGGAGGAAACCCAGCGTTTGGTGATGTCCATGGGTTCCAGACTTAAGGCAGTGATTGCCTCCAAAGGATTCGCAACAAAATATTGAAAATAAAAATATTTTGTTTGGGTTATGTTTATTTGTCCAATTACTTTTGACCTCCTAAAATGTGGAGTGTTTTGTAAAGAGATGTGTACAATTCCTACATTTTCTATCAGATATTTTTGTTCAACCCTTCAAATTAAACGTTACAATCTGCACTTGAATTCTGTTGTAGAGGTTTCATTTCAAATCCAATGTGGTGGCATGCAGAGCCCAACTCGCGAAAATTGTGTCACTGTCCAAATATATCTGGCCCTAACTGTATGCATGTTTGATATTGACACACCCCAAGGCCGGGGTACTCGGATCCCGGGCGTAGCTTTAAGGGACTGTCACTGGTGCCGGTGCCCGGATCCGTGGCCCTGGTGGTCACGAAAAAGGGGTTTAGTAAAAATAGAATAATAAAAGTTTTTTTAATGTAACGCCACCTGCAGTATGTGATGATGGCACCAGTGCTGCCAGCAGACCTCCGGGGACAATGGGTAGGCAGCCGGATAATGTCGCTCCCTGCAGGCAGAGCGAAGTCCCCAGGGCAGTGAGGTAAAAAAAATGGTTTCACACCAGGAGAGGAGCAGTCTTCTTCTTAAGACTGGAATACAGGTGACCAACTTAGTAGAAATAAGACACAGGAGACCTTCTTGCTCTGCATGGGTATTTACTGGTGACTTTTCAGGCAATTCACAAAAAGCTCCTGGTGGGGACGTGCGTGTCGGACCAGTTCGGGACTATATGAAAGGCCTTCGACCCACCGGATTTGGCGGCTCAGAGCTAAACTTTCCTGCACTGCACAAGGAGCCGGTAATCTGTCTTGGACTGGGTTCCCTCCCGGACTCGCAATCTTCAGTCCAGCAAGGACTTGCACAAGCCAGGGATCCCCTTTCTGTCTGGGTTGATTTCCTTTTTCAGGCACCCTCCACCACAATCCTTGCAGGGACCTCCTTCTCCTCCTTCCTTCACGGTACTCTCCTTATGTTCTGACTAACTGTCACTCTCGTTTCGTTCACTACACCTCAGCTCCTCCCACCGGGACGGATTATCCTGGTAACAAGTTCAGCCAATTGGTCCCCTAGCTCTAAGTGAAGGGATGAGGCATCAGGTTAGCATTACCATCCTCTGGTGACCGGAGTACCGCACACGCTAGTCTAGGTGTAGTACCCCTTCTGTGGCGCACTGGCCAGTGGGACGCTACACAATCTCTCCCTCCGAAGCTACTAATTGAAACTGAAACCTGACTAGCACAGAGAGGAAAGAGAGGAACGGGTGGAGGAAGGAGAGAGCTGCTGAGAAGGAGTGCATAATTAGATGAGTCAGTTTAACACAGCTAGGACAAATTCTCTGTGAATATACTGGAGAGGACTAATGCAGCAGCTCCCTGCAGGGTCTGAAAATGCTTATAACTAGAGAACTCCTAATGGTACAGTAATGATTTTACACGGTTTAAAAGGTCTGCCCAGGCACTATTCAAGGGTAATATTAGTATCATACTGAACAATGACCTGACAGTGTCCCTTTAGTGGTTTGAGACCCTTTAGTACCTTTAGGAAGGTATAAAATAGATGTGTAATAGGGCATTTCAAAAACAAAAAATACATCAAATTTTTGTTATATAAGTTCTTTATGGAGTGCTTCAATCAATACACATACATTCTAGTTCCCTTCCTAAAATAACAATTGGATCCTTATGTACGGTGGCATATGTAGAGGTATCCTACAAAATATCAAGACATTTTATAAGAAACATGAGCAAAAATCACCAAATTATCCTTTTTATTTAGATGGCTTGAAGATAAGATTATCATTCTGACCGCCTCTGACCCCCTGGCTGTATCTGACCCACGATCTGCTCACCCTGCACCAATCGACCCAGCGGTAGGCACCAGGAGCTGCTGACACGACTGACACGTGAGCAACACACTAAAGTGTCGTACCAGCCCCTGCCGAAAATCTACCAGCTGGGCAAAGCCAACCAGCTCCCTGCTACGACCTCAGCACCTTCACTCACCTTCACGCTGCTTCTGATCCCCTGGCTGCATCCAATCCTTGGCTGCATCTCATCCCCGGCTGCATCATCTCATCCCTGGCTGTATCATCTCATCCCAAGCTGCATCATCTCATCCCCAGCTACATCATCTCATCCCCAGCTACATCATCTCATCCCCGGCTGCATCATCTTTTCCTGGGCTGCATCACCTTATCCCCGGCTACATCACCTCATCCCCGGCTGCATTGTCTGATCCCCAGCTGCATTGTCTCATCCCTGGCTGCATCCTCTCATCCCCGGCTGCATCATTTCATCCCTGGCTGCATCATCTCATCCCAGAATTGCATCTCTTCCTTGGACTGCATCTTAGCAGACAGAAAACAAGCGGTGTCAGAGGTTTGGAGCGCTAAAGAAAACACGGGTTCGTGATTAAATTACCAATAATTTATTGCACGAACAGCAGGGGTCCAGTAAGCCACAACGCGTTTCGACGCACAGATGCGTCTTTCTCAAGTGGATCGAAACGCGTTGTGGCTTACTGGACCCCTGCTGTTCGTGCAATAAATGATTGGTAATTTAATCACCAACCCGTGGTTTCTTTAGCGCTCCAAACCTCTGACACCGCTTGTTTTCTATCTGCTAATCTCTTTCTCCCTTGTTGGGAGTGCGGTGTGTGAGCTGCTCTAAGATCCACAGTACCTGGCAGTACATCATAAAGACCCACCCTTGAATGATCAACTGATACACAGTGTGGAGCTGGGACGGAAGCCAGTGCAGCGAGTCTGCCTCTTCGGGTGGAGGAGTGAAGGAGCCCACCTCCATCTCCAGAGGAACTAAGGAGCCGACCACCAGGCCCGGAGTATCAGAGGAGGAGGGAATATTGGCCCCTGTCACTACAGTGATCCACATTAAGCCATCAGTCTGGTTGTGCGGGGTGTTGCACAACCAGTAAAGGTTAGTGCAAACATAGTAAAACCGTGTATTAAGTTCCTCCAGTTGCAGTGTGGCGCAATATCTGTTTTTTCTTTTGGACTGCATCTTATTCCTGGACTGCACCTCATTTGTGACCATTTGTCCATCATTACAGCTCACCCTGATCCTTGGCTGCTTCTGATCTTCTGCTGTCTCCTCTCCCCGCTCACCATATAGAATGTTTCTGCTCCTTTTCACAATTACTCCTATCCTTCTCCATTCCTACTACCCCCATTTATCTCTCCACCCAGCAATGAAGTAGCTCTCTCACCCTCCTACCTAGCCACCTCACCCACTCCTCTGAACTGTTCCTTCACTTTCAATCCTCTGTCTCCAAACAGACACGCTGGCCATGTAAACTCTCCTGCTCCCACCTCCTAACCCTCTCCCTGCTCCTTCTACTTGCTGGTGACATTTCCCCTAATCTTGGCCCCCCCACCACATCCCCACGGTCACTTCCATCCCATACCTACGACCCATCACTAACCCTCTAAATCTTAACAACTTTAGACCCATTCCTCCAGCCCCTGCTCCCCCAGTCCCTCTACCTGGGGCACTGTGGAACGTCCACTCGGTCTGCAAAAAACTCCCATTCATCCACAACCTCTTTATCTCTAACAAATTCTCATTCCTTAGCATCACTGAAACCTGGCTCACCCCTCTGACACAGCCTCTTCTGCTGCACTCACTTATGGTGGACTCAGTCTTTACCACTTCCCACCCCCCGCCCCTCTAACAAACACGGCGAAGGTGTTAACTAGAAAGAGAGGGAGATACAAGCGGTGCAGATTGTGCCTTATCAAAAAGACACTGTTTGTTCTAGTGTGGATTATATAGATATCCACTCACCTTTTTAGGTTGTGAGACCCTCAGGGTGAGGAAGGTGCTGGGACAGCACTGAAACGCGTAGGTTTTGATGAACAAAGGACCTTATGATGGTAACAACCGTTTGTGAAATTCTTTGACAAAGAGCAGCAGCGCGGACCTTGGAAACCATTCCTGTTTAGTTCATGGCGAAGTTGTTGGCTTATTCCTGTCCAATTCCTGCTCCTTTACCCGCATCCCACTGCCACCCTCCGCTACTCTCCCCTCTTTCAAAGCCCACTCTGTCCGCATCTTCTCTCACTGTAACCTTCAGCTGGCTGTCATTTACAGCACCCCCCTGGATCCACCTCCTCCTTCCTTGACCATTTCACCACCTGGCTACTTTACTTCCTTTCTGTGGACATCCCCACTATCATCATGGGTGACTTCAATATCCCCATTGACACTTCCCACGCAGCTGCCTCTAAACTCCTTTCACTGACTACTTCCTTTGAGCCCTCCCAATGGTCCTCGTTTGCCACTCACAAAGATGGCCACATGCTAGACCTCATCGTCACCCGCCTTTGCTCCTTCACTAACTTTACAAACTCACCCCTCCCCCTGTCTGACCACAATCTATTGACTTTCTCCTCCCTCTCCTCGCCTAATACACAACCCCCTCTCCGCAAACTCCATCATCCTCGCAGAAACCTAAAACACATTGATCTACACTCCTTCTCCCTCTCACCGACATAGCTTCAACACTCGACACAGACGCTGCCACTACCCTTTACAACTCTACAATAACTACCACTCTCGACTTAGCCGCCGCCCTCACATATAACACTCCTCGCACAAACTGGCAACCTTGGCACACCACCCTCACTAAAGATCTGAGGTGGGCTTCCTGGTTCGCTGAGAGGAGATGGAAGAAATCTCATTCCACTGAGCACTTCGTATTGTTCAAGCAGTCCCTCACCAACTTCAAGTCCGCACTCACTGCTACAAAACAAGAATACTTCTCATCCCTAATAACCTCCCTGTCCCACAATCCCAAACAGCTTTTAAAACTTTAAATTCCATACTCTGTCTGCCCACTCTCCGCCCTCTCTCCTCATCTCTGCTGAGGACTTTGCCACCTTCTTCAAGCAGAAGATTGATAAAATCAGAGATAGCTTTGATCCACTGTCCCCACAGCTTCCCCTCTCACCTACACTGACCTCTCCTTCCATCAGCGGCTTCTCCCCCATAACTGGAGATCAACTCTCCTCCTTTCTGTCAAAGTCACACCTTACCACCAGTGCCCACGACTCGCTCCCATCCCACCTCATTCCCAGCCTCACCTCAGTCTTCATACCAACCCTAACCCATTTCTTCAACTTATCACTTACTACTGGCATCTTCCCCTCAGCCTTCAAACATGCCTTAATCACACCCATCCTCAAAAAGCCCTACCTTGACCCAACTTCTGTTCCTAACTATTGCTCCATATCGCTTCTCCCCTTCGCTTCTAAACTACTTGAACAACACATCCATTCAGAACTGTCCTCCCACCTCTCCTCCTGCTCCCTCTTTGACCACCTAGAATCTGGCTTCCGACCCCACCACTCCACCGAAGCAGTCCTAAGTCACCAATGACCTAATGACCGCCAAGAGCAAGCGACACTACTCTGTCCTCCTCCTCCTTGACCTATCTGCCACCTTTGACACTGTTGACCATTCCCTCCTACTCCAGATCCTGAAATCTCTTGGCATCACAGACCTAGCCCTCTCCTGGTTCTTCTCATACCTAACGGCCCGGACATTCAGCGTCACCCACTTACACACCTCCTCTTCGCTCTACCCCCTATCCGTCGGTGTCCCCCAAGGCTCGGTTCTGGGATCACTACTCTTCTCCATCTACACTCTCGGCCTAGGACAACTCATTGAGTCCCATGGACTTCAGTACCATCTCTATGCCGACGACACCCAGATCTACCTGTCTGGGCTTCACTTCACCTACCTACTGTCCAAGATCCCACATTGCCTGTCCGCCATCTCATCCTTCTTCTCTGCTCGCCTCCTTAAACTGAACATGGACAAAACTGAGTTCATCATCTTGCCCCAAGTGACTCTCTCCCACTATCCGACCTATCCATCACTGTCAATGACTGTTCACTCTCCCCAGCCCTCCACGCCAAATGTCTCGGGGTAATCCTTAAGTCTTCCCTCTCCTTCAAGCCTCACATCCAGACCCTCACCACCTCCTGCCGACTCCAGCTCAAAAACATTTTCCAGATTCGCACTTTCCTAGACCAGTACACTGCTAAAACACTTATTCATGCTCTCATCCTCTCCTGTCTTGACTACTGCAATCTCCTGCTTAACGGCCTCCCCGCTACCTCCCTTGTACCTTTCCAATCCATCCTTATCTCCGCTGCCTGACTAATCCACCTGTCTCCAGACTACTCCCCTGTCTTCCCCCTCTCCCAGGCCCTTCACTGGCTCCCCACATCTCAGAGATCCCGGTTTAAAACACTAACCATGACATACAAAGCCATCCGCAACCTGTCCCCTCCATACATCTCTGACATGGTGTCCCGATACCTACCCTCATGCACCTTGTGGTCCTCCCAAGAGCTCCTTCTTTACTCCCCTCTTGTTTCCTCCTCTCACAACTGCATACTCTCTCCCCCAATACATCAGACACTCTCCTACCCTGGGAAACTTTAAAAGAAACCTGAATACCCACCTCTTCTGTCAAGCCTACAACCTACAATGGGACCCGGTTCACCGCACCGTCTCACTACTGTATAGGCACTACTACCTCCGACTGTATCCCCCACCCATTCCTCTTAGACTGTGTGCACTCGCGGACAGGGTCCTCTCCCCTCCTGTATCTCTATGACCTGATTGTCCATATATATTGTACTTGTCCTCGTCTACCATTTCCATATATAAAGCGCCATGGAATCTAATGGCGCTATATAAATAAATAATAATAATAATTCTTTTTCAAGAGCATACATCTGTATTCATTTTAAATTATGGGGATAGCTTTTATTTGTTCTTCCTTATCTAAAAAGATTTTCCATCACTAGTTTAGAAAAAATATCAACGCTCGTCGGTTCTGATCCTGGGAGAATTTTCATTAGTGTACTCACATTTAGAAAGAGAGGGAGCACATGGGGAAGAGACACCACATGGGGAGAGAGAGCACACAGAGGGAAGAGAGAGTGCACAGGAGGGAGAGAGAGCACAAGGGGGAGAGACAGCCCACAGGGGAGAGAGAGTGCATAGGGGGACAGACAACCCACAGGGGTATAGATAACCCACAAGGGGAGAGAGTGCATACGGGGGGGAGAGAGGGTACACAGGGTGAGAGAGAGAGCATAGGAGGAAAATACAGCTTAAGAGAAGAGAGAGCACACCGGGGGATCGACAACCCACTGTGGGGAAAGAGAATGCATGGAGGGAGAGACAGCACAAGGAGAGAGAGCAAACAGGGGGAAGAGAGAGTGCACAAAGGAAAAAAGAGAGCACACAGGGAAGACACAGCCCACAGGGGGCGATCACACAAAGGGGAGAGTGCACAAGGGGGGAGAGAGAATGCACAGGGGGAGACAGTTCAAAGGAGTGCGTTCAGAGTACATAAGACAGTACAGAGGGGGAAAGAGACAAGCACACATGGCTGAGAGTGCACAGGAGGAAGACAGCTCAAATTAGAGAGCACAGAGGGGAGAAAACACTACAGGGGGGAGAGGGAGAGCAGACAGGGGGAAGAGCGGATAGGGGGAGAGACAGCCGCCACCCCCAGCATCTCGAAGCGATATCATCAGGCACCCATCTAGTTTCTTATAAATATCATCCCTTTAAAAAGGGAGGTCAAAGGTTATAATCACACCTGGTTCCAGGAGATGATGAAGGCTCCACTCCCTACATATAGAAACCAGGTTCCCATACCCATACAAGATGGATAGTTCCCATTCTTAGGCTATGTGCACACAGGAAGGTTTACTGCAGGTTTAGCCGCGGAAACCGCCGGTCGGTTTCCATGAGGTTTATGTAAATTTATGTTAATCCAAAAGCGGCTTTTGGGTTAACATATAAACCTATGGAAACCGACCCCCGGTGTGCACACACCGGCGGTTTCCACATGCTCATCCGTTGCTAACCCGCTGGGTTCCCAGCGGGTTAGCAAAGAATGAGCATGTTCTATAATCCGGCCGGTTCTGCAGCGGCTGCAAGCAGAATCATGTACTGCTTCCAGCCGCCGCAACACCGCCGGCGCTAACCCGCTGGCCACCCGCCCGGCACCCGCCGCACAACCGCGGCACATACCCGCCAGGATCCCGGTGGACGGCTCCGGAGCTTCCTGGCGGGTCCGCCCAGCCGCCGCCGACCCTAACCCGCTGTGCACCCGACAACGTGTGCACATAGCCTTAATGTGAGTCCCTCTTGCAGATTGTGAATTTTGACCAAAGCTTTAAGGTTCACTTATGATCATGATTAAAATCTCTCATTGCTTTCAGTAAATAGCAACAAACTAAGGTTGAAAACCAATCCTGGTTAGTGCTATTTTAAACAGCTTAGTGTAACAGGCTAGACAATCGTGTAAACTAAACAGAGCAGAACAAATCTCTCACCTCTTCTGACACCAAAGCTGAGTCCTTGCATTGTGTCTCTGTAGTAAAACCAGCTATTGGTAGTAATGATCACAAAACACTTCTGTGCATATTACACTTCTGTCCCTCATCAAGGGTGATCCATCCTACAGATTATGTTATGTTTCTTAGGGTACCTTTACACGCCACTTATGCGGCGAGAAATATTGAAGGCGATATGTCGCCCTGGAACCATCGCCGCCAGATTGCCTCCCAATTGCGGCGTGTAATTTGGGAATTTGGCGGCGATATGTCGCCTCGCCACGGTCGCCTGATTTCAGAGCATGCACTGAAATCAGGCGACCGTGGCGAGGCGACATATCGCCGCCATATTCACAAATTACACGGCGTAATTGGGAGGCAATCTGGCGGCGATGGTTCCAGGGCGACATATCGCCGTCAATATTTCTCCCCGCATAAGTAGCGTGTAAAGGTACCCTAAGGCTTCATTCACATGTCTGTAGAAAGCACGCATGTGTTACACGGGTATGTGAAGGAGGACTTAAGCTGGATTCTCAGGAGCATATAAAAGGTTGCCCAATTTTCATTAACAAAAAACGGACAATTATCATCAGTATCTTGCTCAGTATACAGTTGTGGCCAAAAGTATTGACACCCCTGCAATTCTGTCAGATACTACTCAGTTTCTTCCTGAAAATGATTGCAATCACAAATTCTTTGTATTATTATCTCATTTAATTTGTCTTCAATGAAAAAACACAAAAGAGAATGAAGCAAAAAGCAAAACATTGATCATTTCACACAAAACTCCAAAAATGGGCCAGACAAAAGTATTGGCACCCTCAGCCTATACTTGGTTGCACAACCTTTAGCCAAAATAACTGCGATCAACCGCTTCCGGTAACCATCAATGAGTTTCTCACAATGCTCTGCTGGAATTTTAGACCATTCTTTTTTGGCAAACTGCTCCAGGTGCCTGATATTTGAAGGGTGCCTTCTCCAAACTGCCATTTTTAGATCTCCCACAGGTGTTCTATGGGATTCAGGTCTGGACTCATTACTGGCCACCTTACAAGTCTCCAGTGCTTTCTCTCAAACCATTTTCTAGTGCTTTTTGAAGTGTGTTTTGGGTCATTGTCCTGCTGGAAGCCCCATGACCTCTGAGGGAGACCCAGCTTTCTCACACTGGGTCCCTACATTATGCTGCAAAATTTGTTGGTAGTCTTCAGACTTCATAATGCCATGCACACGGTCAAGCAGTCCAGTGCCAGAGACAGCAAAGCAACCCCAAAACATCAGGGAACCTTTGCCATGTTTGACTGTAGGGACCTGTGTTCTTTTATTTGAATGCCTCTTTTTTTCTCCTGTAAACTCTATGCTAATGCCTTTGTCCAATAAGAGAGAACATTCTTCAAAAACGTTTTAGGCTTTCTCAGGTAAGTTTTGGCAAACTCCAGCCTGGCTTTTTTATGTCTCGGGGTAAGAAGTGGGGTCTTTCTGGGTATCCTACCATACAGTCCCTTTTCATTCAGACACCGACGGATAGTACTGGTTGACACTGTTGTACCCTCGGACTGCAGAGCAGCTTGAACTTGTTTGGATGTTAGTTGAGGTTCTTTATCAACTATCCGCACAATCTTGCGTTGAAATCTCTTGTCAATTTTTCTTTTCCATCTACATCTAGGGAGGTTAGCCACAGTGCCATGAGTTTTAAACTTCTTGATGACACTAGCGCACGGAAGACACAGGCACATTCGGATCTTTGGAGATGGACTTGTAGCCTTGAGATTGCTCATGCTTCCTCCAATTTGGTTTCTCAAGTCCTTAGACAGTTCTTTGGTCTTCTTTCTTTTCTCCATGCTAAATGTGGTACACACAAGGACACAGGACAGAGGTTGAGTCAACTTTAATCCATGTCAACTGGCTGCAAGTGTGATTTAGTTATTGCCAACATCTGTTAGGTGCCACAGGTAACTTACAGGTGCTGTTAATACACAAATTAGAGAAGCATCACATGATTTTTCTAACAGTGCAATACTTTTGTCCACCCCCTTTTTTATGTTTGGTGTGGAATTATATCCAATTTGGCTTTAGGACAATTGTTTTTGTGTTTTTTTCATTGAAGACAAATTAAATGAAGATAATAATACCAAAGAATTTGTGATTGCAATCATTTTCAGGAAGAAACTAAGTATTATCTGACAGAATTGCAGGGGTGTCAATACTTTTGTCCACCCCCTTTTTTATGTTTGGTGTGGAATTATATCCAATTTGGCTTTAGGACAATTCTTTTTTTGTTTTTTTCATTGAAGACCATTTAAATGAAGATAATAATACCAAAGAATTTGTGATTGCAATCATTTTCAGGAAGAACTGATATATCTGACAGAATTGCAGGTTCAATACTTTGTCACCCCTTTTATTGTGGATATATCATTGGCTAGGACAATTCTTTTTTTGTTTTCTGAACATTTAATGAAAAATATACTTTTGGCCACAACTGTACAATCAATTTTTTTTTATATCACTAGTTATTAACATTTACAAAACAAAGTACAGTTTCCTATATTAAAGGGGTTCTTAAGAATAGAAAATAAATTAACTTAAAATAATTTATTAGAAACTCCTAAATATACATTAAATTAGCAAATCCCAGTTGTTTTGTATATGGAAGTAATTGTTACAGGATTATAATGGCCGTCATATTGTTACACTTGACAGAAACCAGTTCTAAAATCTAAGGACAGATCCCTGTAAGCATGTGCAGTAGAACTCTTCACTGCTGCGACCTGGAGGTCAGAAATATAGGACACACAAACATTTGAGCGGCCTCTACTTACCTCAGCCCCTCTAGTATCTCCAGCAGTATTGTTGACGCTCATTTTCCTACATATCAAGGGGGGCAGAGCAGCGCACTGCTCATGCTCACATGCAGCTGTCCTTACATTCTAGGACAGGTTCCTGTGACCGAAACATATCAGCGCACATTTTAATTCTATAGTGATTACTTCTCTAAAACTATTACATACCCCCCAACTTTGTAAGAACAGAAAGAGAGAGAAATCATGGGTCACGCCTGACTTGCCCTGGCAAATTTTGACTAAACACCTAGCCACTCCCCAAGCTAAATCCAATTTCCATTTTTTCTAAATTAGCAGAAGGGAATGTCAGAGGGGTGATGACAATGAGGATTATTCAGCAGATGCCTGAGGCTGCAGGACATAGACCTAAATCTGGGACTGTCCCACTGCATCCAGGACGGTCATGACTAGAGATGAGAGGATCAATTCATCAGACTCCAGGCCAGTGCCCCAGTGTTCCCTGGTGGATGGACAGTAGGTGTGTGAATGTCTTAGCTTCCAGTGTCCACAATGCGGCTTTTGATAATCCAGGGCTGATGCAATGTCATCTGTGCGTCATGCTCATGTCTAGTTGGGACCTATGGATTTATTTTTTGTTCATTCATTCAGAGTCATAGCAGCCACAACTTTCTCATTTTTGGAAAAGCTTCACTATGTGTTGCTTTTTTGCGTTTGTAAGGCCATGGCTGACATCACAACCTGGGCAAGTGCCAAGGTCCTGGGAAAAAGTGGGGCCTACTCACTGTTGGAGACAATGTGCTGTGCAATGACCGCAACATCCAGACTGTTGGTAAATTAACAATGTTAATAAGCCAGCAGCATGGCGGTGTCACCAGAAACCAGTGATGTCACCTGTGCAGTGCTGATATCTTAAATCGCTGATGTCGATCCCCAGGCCCGTGGGGTACTCGGGTATCAGGTTCAGAGGGGTTCAAGGGGATGTCACGGGTGGCGGTGCCTGAGCCCGTGGCCTGGGTGATACTTCAAAGAGGGGTTATGTAAAGGGGATGAGTTTGTTGTCTCGTGACGCCACCTGTAGTACCTGATAATGGGTCACCAGCGCCGCCACAGTCCTCCGGAGGGCAATGGTATTGCGGCAAGGATGGCAAAGCCCCCTACAGGTGGAGCTGGTCTTCCGGGGCAGCGTATAGTAAAGGGGCAGCTTGGAGTGTGACTTGAGGCCAGGGTAAGAAGCAGTGGGGCAGACTATATGGAGGCTGGGGACGGAGAGGAATAATGCACATATGCTGAAGAAAGTCTCTTTTACCTTTTCACTGGTGGTACTCACAGGTAAAGATGCCCAGAGCACTGTCGGGTGACCAAGTGCACAGTGAGTCTCCACAGCAAGTGGGTATAAGGTCTCCTCAGGTTTGCTGCTGTCGCTGAAGCCCTGTCTGTATGCAACACGACTGGCCTCCTCACTTTCTCTGCTCCTCTCTCCTCCTGCGCGGTCCATGGGTTACCTCTCTGATCATTGCTGTGTGATTCTACACTACGGTGTCTGGCTTCCTTTTGCTGGGGCCACTCCGGGTCACTGGTTCGGGCCTAACCGCGGCACCGAGCACCAGGACGTCTTCGCAGCTCTCCTAGCATCTGCACACTCTAGCTAACTTTTCCCCCAGCAGCAGTATTTATAGGGGATCTCACCTAAAGTCAGTGAGTCTAGCTCCCCCTACTGTGTCGGGGTGGAAGGTGTTGCATGTAGTAGGTACCTGCTGTGGAAACCCATCTGTGCAATAGTGAAGGCTGTGGCTACCTGCATGAGCATGGCACTACATAACCCCCTAGTTAACATCAGTACTCCTGGACTGAGTATTTTTGTTTTTAAACACAAAAGGAATAACAATAATCAATAATAATAACAGGTAACATATTTACAGAGCTCCAAACTATAAAAAATTACAAAAACCACTGAAAAAGATGGCAAAAATGAAAAAAGGTAAGTCCGTACGGTGCTAGTCCATTCACCGCAGGCTTTGAAAAAGAGAAGTTTGTTGTCACACCAGCCCTGTGACCATGGTCCTTTTAAATGCAATCAGGTTCTGGTTTTTCCTTTGGCTGAGTTGGGTGATTCTGACTTTCCCATTCTGTAGGGCACTTCTTGATATGATCCCTTGACACTGTGTGAGTGGTCTTTCCACCATTCTTACTAATGAGACACACTTTGTCATTGTCAAATCCAGAATCTAATAAGACATAGGGCTCTTGTTCCAAATGATCATCTAATTTGTGTTGCTTCCGCTTCCTCTTCAAGACAATACTTCCAGGTACAATCAGGACACAACTTATAGACACAACTCACGCCCAGAAACATCACACACCAACACAACTCACACACAGAGACACAACTCATAGAGACACAACTCACACACAGACATCACACGACATACAGACACACAACTCACACACAGAAGACACACAGGCACACACAGAAGGTACACATACAGACACAACTCACACACAGTAGACACAAGTACACAACTCACACACAGAAGACACACATATGGACACAACTCACACATACAGATACCCAACTCACACACGGAAGACACAACTCACACACAAAAGGCACACAAACAGACACAACTCACACATAGAACACAAACAGACAACTCACACAAGACACAACTCACACATAGAAGACAACTCACACACAATACCTGTAGGGCTGTGAGGAGCCTTTATACTTTATGCAGGGCTGTTTGAGAGTTGTGTTGGGGGCCATTATACAGTGTGAAGAGGTATAGGGGCCATTGTACTGTATGTAGGTCCATTACACTGCAAGGATGGCTATATGGGGGTCACAGTTGGGGATCATACTGTGCCAGTGTAGTTGAGGGGCTTACAGTAGGGTCATCATACTGTGCATATGGAGGAATTCACTGTGGGCATCATACAGTGTTTGGTGGGAACTTTTGTTGGCATCACACTTTATGGCTGTAACAAAAGGGGAATCCAGGGGCTTCAATAGGAGGAAAATTACTTTGTAGGGGCTGCAGTTGTGAGATGTTATTATGTGACCCAGGCAAATATTTTTTGGGGGGCAATAAGAACTTCTACTAAGGTGTCCCACTATTTCTCTGTAGGCCCCTGGTGCAGGATGCATTGTCACTCTGCTACAGGACTGATTGGCATGCAATATGGGCGAGGGGCAGCCCATAGAGCTGCAGCATGCCAAATGGGAGGGGGGCGGCCCACAGACCTGCAGCATGGGCTGTGGAGTCGGAGTTGGAGCCCATTTTGGTGGAGCCAAAATGGACTGACTCCTAAAATATATAACAGATTGGGTACAGTCATCTGTTTTTTGCTCCATTTTGCATGCAAGTGCAACATTTTTCTCAGATCACATCCGTTTGACATCTGTGTGCAATCAGTTTTTTTTCTCAGCAGCTTTTACTGTACAATTATTTACAGGAACATTTTTTCCAGTTGTCTGAGCTGCAGAATGAGAATGTATCAGTGAAAATAATGGATGCCTCTCGGATGGTCCGTTGGCGGTTCATGTGCGGTCCATGATTTTGTTGTACCCATAGACTTGCATTGACGAGTCTTGCGCGTGAATCGCAGACTGTCGCAGCATGTTGTGACTTTTTTCTCATCCAAACTCTGGATGAGAAAAAAGCATCTGACACTCGCCAATCTGCTCTCAGACACTGAATAACATTGGTCTGAGTGCAATGCGATAAAATCACACATTGCACTCATCCGAGTTTCATGCCAGTGTGTCTGTACCCTAATACTAAAATCCATATCGTAATCCTATGTTTCTGGCTCAGTTAGTACACACTCCATACTTCATGGTATGGGGAGGGTTTATGGCTCAGTTAATACACACTCCATACTTCATGGTAAGGGGAGGGTTTATGGCTCAGTACACACTCCATACTTCTTGTTATTAACCAGTTAATGCTCTCTTGTCCACCGCACTGCAGTGTCAAAAGAGGAAGACAGCAAGACAGGCAGCGACAGCACATCAGAGAGCCCCTGACCTCGAAATAGAAGATCCTCAGATCCTGGTATTGTGACGTCATATTAAGAATAATATTTTTTGCATTTATAGTACACTATGAACTCCACAGCACTTTACATACATCAGTGATGCTGTCCCCATTGGTTCTCATAATGTAAACATCCGATCAGCATGTCTCTGTAGTGTGGTTGGGCAAAACTACGAACCTGCTACATGGAGTGTGGAGGGAGAAGCTGCAAGGATGGGGGGAGAGGCTACATGAAACTTGGGGCGATTGTCCAAGATAGGGGGGGAGGGGGCGCGACCGCTGACAGTGCCTAGGGCAGCAGGAACTTCAAATACGGCCCTGACTGTATCACCTATTGAATCACATCTGTCTGGATACTGTCCATGTTATGTCAGTATTTTTACAAACAGCATTTTGATTGAAAATACATTTGCGTTAATATACAATTTTTGAGGGGAGACTGCGTCAGGCATTGCATTGTTAACTGATATAGTCCTTAAAGAATATGTATGTGTTTGCATGTTTTTTAAATAGCATTTTTTTATACTTTATATATACGAGGATATAAACTGAGTCCTTTGTATAAATGGATAGTCAGGAGAAGTATTTGATAAGCTCCCATTTATCATAATCTGCAGTGCATATTCCACTGCCTTCTGCAAACTCAGCATCTGTGATGATTGGCAATATCCAAAGAGAGAAGAAAGGTTTTAGACTGTCACATTTCCAGCTCATCCTCACTACTCAAGCGCCTTTCTTCCAACTCAGGAAATTTTCAATGACATTTTCTTCTTTCAAAAAGTAAATGCTCCAACTCATGACTACTACAACTGAGCCGCCTGCCAGATGTGTTTTCCAAGATCTAAAAAAAAAAGACTGCATGTTTTGGAAATAGGATAAACGCTTGAAAACTTAGGTACTGATCAAAGGAGGTGCCAAAAAATAAATGACTCTGCATAGGCTGCCTAGGAATAACATGGCAATAATATAAAGTGTCAGCCTCAGCCTGCCATGTTTCCATAACAGCGACATTATACCACTTCATAGCTGTGAAGTGCTTGATTAAAATTATAGACCATATGCATAAAGTGTGGCATCCTGAAGACTTTTACACAGTGGCTATATATATCTTATTGTCTATTACTACGCTAATCCTTTTCTAGTCTTGATGTCTCGTGTAAATGCGGCTTTATTAATTACATTTCTGCAACATTCCATATGCTGTTTCGCTCCATTAATCCTTTCTATGCGGAGCATTTTTCTTGGATTGCTTACAGGGAGCTATTTTTAGGAGTATTGACATTAAAATGACATTATGATGATATCCCAGCACTAAGCCAAGGTCCATTGTCTGCATCATGGACAGGCTATGTCCATTGTCTGCATCACGGACAGGCTATGTCCACATGACACAGGCTGGAGTCTGATGGAGAACAGAAGAAGCAGTTATATAAAGATAAAGGTGCACATTTTCTTATACAGTAGAGATACATTTTTTATTTACACAAATATTGATCTAATTAATTCTAATATAACCATCCATTTATGTATTTGTTTATTGCATTACTGCTTTTCTGTTTTATATGTTGGATACATGGAGCATGATATGAAATATTTAGAAGCCTCCATGGCTTGACGTTAGAGATGTATTTCTTTCGTATGGTGTTTTAGATTTTATCCTCCTAAAAGTCCAGATAGTGCAGAACAATATCAAAGCTTCTTCTCTCTGGGTAATCTTCAGGCTTATCTGCTTTACAAATATACAAAAGGGTAAAACCACAAGGAGGAGGAAAGCAAAAGTGAGAGAAATAACCTCAATGACTACTGATTTATATACCAATCAAATGGAACCTGTCAGGTCATTTATGTCCCAAACCTATCACTACCTGTCCCTGCAGCTTCCTACTACATGCCTAATCATCCCTGTCTGACCTAAATGTGAAATATAATGGTTGTAAAAACCATTATGTAGATGTGTGGGTGACCTGTGAGCAACGCGTGGGCATTCACTCTGGGTCTATTCTCCCCCATCGCTCCGTGGTATCATTCCCCGATGGGTGTGATAATTAATTCACAAGCGCAGTCCCGCATTTCAAATCTGTGGGTGGTTCTTTCCTGCCATTACACATAAGCACGCATCATTTCCAGGCCTATGCATTGTGGGGAATTATTGGGTGAACTGGCAGCGGCATCATACCAGGACGGAACCACCCACAGATTTGAAATGCAGGACTCTGCTTCACCCCATCGCCCCACCGGGACATGATACCGTAGAGCTAGGTGGGAGAATGGACTCGGACTCAATGCCCACACGTCACCCACAGGTCACCCACATGTCTACATAATGGGGGAAAATGTAAGTTTTAAAAAGCTTTTTTACAACCATTATACTGCACATTTAGGTCAAATTAGGGATGTAGTAGGGAGCTGCAGGGACAGATAGTGATATGTTTGGGTGCATAAATGACCTGACAGGTTCCATTTAAGGCTTTTAGAAAGTGGAAAGAGTATTTTGTCCTCAGGGGAAGACAAAGTAGAATGATAGAACAGCCTTTTCTAATCTGGCATGCAAACTCTTGAACCTTTGTAGCTCTGCCCAACCAGAGCCTTAGAGTGTGGCGCCCTGCTCACACAGGTAACCACAGACTCACCTACAGCATGGATGGGTTTCCACAGTGGGTACACAAGCTCAAACAACACCTTCCACCTCAACCCAGTAGGAGGAGCTCAACTTGCTGCTCTTATGCAAGATCCCCTATAAATACTGGTGCTGGGGGCGGAGTTAAATGGAGTGTGCAGTTGCTAGGAGAACTGTGAAGATGTCCTGGTGGCCGGAGCCATGCTAGGCCCGAGCCAGAGACAACTGAACAGCCATCAGTTTAGCCATTGCAGGGACCCAAGAGTGGGGTCGAAGGCGAGATGTAGGTACAACGGAGAAGTAGCAGCTTGGGGACCGAGGACCCGTCTTTGTTCACTCCAGAAAGCACGCCGGACACCGGAGTCCGAGTCTGCAGGAGAGCACCCAGCCCAGCAGAGAATACCGGTTTTCTGTGGAGACTTCAGTCTCCCGGGCATCTGTGCAGCCACCAACAAGGGAGCCAGGCACCGCAAGAGAGTATATAGTGGCAGTCCAATGAGGGTTACCAAGCACAGCACAGGTGATAGGAGACAGAGGAGGCCAGCCAAGTTACATACAGGGCAGGGGCTTCACACAAAGGAAAAGAAACGAGGAGGCCTTATACCCACTCACTGTGGAGATTCTGAAGTGCTACCTGAACACTCCGACAGTGTACTGGACTTTTACCTGCAATTCCATCAGTTAAAGGTAAAGAAACAATCTCCAGTGTGTGCGTCCATTCCTCTACCCCTGACCCTGCCGTCTATAGAGACTATTCCAACTGCCCGCCAGCAAGGCCAATTCCCTGCTTTCATCCCTAACCATCTACTACCAGAGCCCCGGGGATACAGCTCCGCCTGTGGGGAGCTTCAACACCTAGCTGCCCGTACATAATCCCTGGAGGCCCAAAGCAGCGCTAGTGCAATCACCAGAAGCCACAGGTGGCGTCCGACAAACTTTTAAACTCTTTGTTACCATTCCCCAACTCTTTTAAGTTGACCACCGAGGCCACGGGTCTGGGCAGGCCACCAGTGACATCCCAACCACAGCAGGGCCCAAACACCCGAGTTCCCATAGGTTCCTGGGTGATTCAAGAGCATCTACACTGGCGATGAAAATATGAGAACAATGTATGATCACCTGATTTTTTTCAGACAGAATGTAATGTACATTGATAAACATTTGAAGATTTTTGTGCAAGGGTAGAAACAAACTATCCGACTTACATGCAAGTCTCTCGGATGAGACTCGGATCAGTGACCCTGAAAGGCCTCTCCCTCTCTGGATGGGAGTGTGATGCTGCACAAAAACACAAGCAGCTGACACTCCCCGTCCAGAGAGGGAAAGGCCGTTCAGGGTCACTGATCCGAGTCTCGTCGAGAGACTCCATGTAAGTAGGTAGTGTGTTTCCAGCCTACGGGGTACATCATGCCACTATAACAGTGTTTTCCAGAAAACCAAAGTTTATCAACTTAAAACCTTTATTTTACACAAAACATGATAATCAAGCTTAGAGAACAGCAATGACTGTAGCACAGAGAAAGATTAAAACTACATTTTGTGAAGGTCACAACAGTCACCAATAAGTAGTAAGTGTACAGGCCTTTGCTGTGTATGACTTCAGCACACCTGCAGCCACAGGGCATTACTAGTCTCTCACACTGCTCTGGTGACTCTTCTTTCAATCTCTTCCACAGTTCTGTTGTGTAATGGTAATGGTCGTCTGACCAGAATCTGCTGTGGTAAGAGAATTTATTTTCTATTTTGTCCTTTGCTCACTTGAGATAAGAATTTAGTGGATAGGACTTGTGATCCGTGGGGAGCCGTGTAGGGGCTCACAAGCTTACGTGTTTTGGACCAAAAGACAAACCAATACCAAATTGTTATAGTTAAAACTAACTAAATTTCCACAATTTCAGTTTTCTGTCATTGTGGTTTTTCTTGCACTCTTTTGTTGCTGTGTGCAGCTGGGCCGTATGGGTGCGTTTGTTCCGGCGCAGGTAGGGTGTTGAATGCCACAACAGCCCGCCTACTGAAATGGGGGCTAATGTAAGAGGCTGGGCATACACTGTGCAGGCCTGTGTGAACTGCGCCCTATATGGAGCCCATTGTGTGTGCAGGACAACCAGTGGTCACTCCCTCTGTGTGAAAGGAGGTTGCTAGTGATTGGGGCTGGTGTCTTGCATTCATAATGCCTTCAGTTATAACCTGGGCAAAGCTGCAGACAGCACTGAGTGTAATGGTCGTCTGACCAGAATCTGCTGTGGTAAGAGAATTTATTTTCTATTTTGTCCTTTGCTCACTTGAGATAAGAATTTAGTGGATAGGACTTGTGATCCTGTGGGGAGCCGTGTAGGGGCTCACAAGCTTACGTGGTTTGGACCAAAAGACAAACCAATACCCCACAATTTGTTATAGTTTAAAACTAACTAAGTTTCCACAATTTCAGTTTTCTGTCATTGTGGTTTTTTCTTGCACTCTTTTGTTGCTGTGTGCAGCTGGGCCTATGGATGCGTTTGTTCTGGCGCAGGTAGCGGTGTTGAATGCCACAACAGCCGCCTACTGAAATGGGGGCTAATGTAAGAGGCTGGGCATACACTGTGCAGGCCTGTGTGAACTGCGCCCTATATGGAGCCCATTGTGTGGGCAGGACAACCAGTGGTCACTCCCTCTGTGTGAAATGAGGTTGCTAGTGATTGGGGCTGGTGTCTTGCATTCATAATGCCTTCAGTTATAACCTGGGCAAAGCTGCAACAGCACTGAGTGTAATGACCTGTATTTGGCTCCGTCCATCTTCACATCAATTTTAACCATCTTCCCTGTTCCTGCTGAAGAAAAGCAGGCCCAAACCATGATGCTGCTACCACCATGTTTGACAGTGGGGATGGTGTTTTGAGGGTGATGAGCTGTGTTGCTTTTACGCCAAACATATCATTTTGTATTGTGGCCAAAAAGTTCGATTTTGGTTTCAACTGACCAGAACACCTTATTCCACATGTTTGGTGTGTCTCCCAGGTGGCTTGTGGCAAACATCAAACAAGACTTTTTATGGATATCTTTGAGAAATGGCTTTCTTCTTGCCATTCTTCTATAAAGGCCAGATTAGTGCAGTGTACGACTGATTGTTGTCCTATGGACAGACTCTCCCACCATCAGCTGTAGATCTCTGCAGTTCACCCAGAGTGATCATGGGCCTTTGGGCTGCATGTCTGATCAGTCTTTTTCTTGTTCGAGATGAAAGTTTAGAGGGACGGCCGGGTCTTGGTAGATTTGCAATGGTCGGATACTCCATTCCATTTCAATATGATCGCTTGTACAGTGCTCCTTGAGATGTTTAAAACTTGGGAAATAATTTTTTGTGTCCAAATACGGCTTTAAACTTAGCCACAACAGTATCTCGGACCTACCTGGTGTGTTCCTTGGTCTTCATGATGCTCTCTGCACTTGAAACAGAACCCTGAGACTATCACAGAGCAGGTGCATTTACATAGACACTTGATTACACACAAATAGATTCTATTAATCATTACCAGTCATTTAGGACAACATTGGATCATTCAGAGATCCTCATGAACTTCTGGAGTGAGTTTTTTGCACTGAAAGTAAAGGGGCCAAATAATATTGCAGCCCCACTTTTCAGTTTTTTATTTGTTAAAAAAATTTAAAATATCCAATAAATTTCATCCAACTTCACAATTGTGTCCCACTTGTTGTTGATTCCTCACAAAAAAATTTGAATTTATATCTTTATGTTTGAAGCCTGAAATGTGGCAAAAGTTTAAATGTTCAAGGGGGCCAAATACTTTCACAATGCACTGTATATCTATATTCTTATATTCTTGGTTTGCATGCTTTACCATTTCAGAGTGCAACTGTCTATAATTTTTATGTTATTTTTGGAGTAAGTCTTATATTTTAGGCATACTTCAAAAATGCCAAACATTCCTTCTGGGGCTTATTTTCAGGAAAAACAGTAATAGACATTGATTTACAGACCAAATAAGCACAATTTTAGACTAAGTAGAGGTCCCATTAATCACACATTCTTTAAATAGAATGCAATTTCTATAGAATTTCGCTGAAATTGTTTTTCATTTTCACCTGTTGTTTAATCAAACCCCCATGATAGTATTGAGGAACTGGACCCGTTGAAGCTGCATTGTCCCGCGAAACAGCAGCCATCGTCCTTGCTCCCCACTCCCTCTCCCCCTGGAATAAGTCTTGTATGTTACTAGACTAATAAAAGGATCATAGAAAATCGGTGCGTGCCGCCTGGCTTTATTCTACTTGGACATTCTTTAAATAGCTGAACGACTTAACAAAAAAGTCTAAGATGAAAATACGTAACTAGTATATAAGTATATTTCTCCAGAATGTTTTGTCTTCTGTTTGATTTAAAATGTTATTTTATAATTTGAGTCATCACTGCTTTCAATATGAAGGTGTGCAGTAAAAATAAGGCATAAGTACATCAGATTTGGAATTGATGAGGGAAGAAACATCCCAAAAATATAGTTTACTTTTTCAAACTTGTGTTTTACATTCCCTTTCATGAAAGGTTTATTATTACCCATAATAACTTTGAATCTTCATGGAGTCATAGTAGCAAAAATGTTCCTTAAAGTTTTATTCACCTAAGGAAATGTGCACAATCTTTCTCATGTGGATTGTGCCTTGAACATGCCTGAGGTAACCTGTCCATTCTTCAGGCGGCTTTATATAAAGACTAAAAAGGTGAAGAAGATGCTGCAGGAAAAACACTACTGGCATTTTCCTAAAGTGTCCTCTGCTTCAAAAACTGTGCAGGTAATCCACTGTCTATATGGTGCTTTATGCACATACCATGGATGCTGTCCTATTCTGACAAGCTTCCTAGTCCTGTGCAAGACTATCATTATATACACAGGAGGTGAAGTATTGAACACGTCACCACTTTCCTAAGTACCAAAATGTATTTATAAAGGTGCCACTGATATGAATTTCTCACCAGATGTTGATAACAACCCGTCCAATCCACACAAACATAAGTTAAGTCATGTGTAATAGTGAGAAATCACACAGGGAAGAAGTATTCAACACAGGAAGAAAGAGAGGTACAAATGAGTAATGGAAAGTCATGATATCTGCTGAAATCTATAAGTAATTAGAAGGCAGTACTGCCACTTAATAAAAAATGTAAGCAGGTTCAACTGATGGCCTATAAAAAGGTGTCTCATTACCATTGTGCCACATAAGAAACATCTCATGATGTGTAAAACTAGTGAGCTATATCAAGAATTTTGCAACCTTAGTGTTGCAAAACGTACTGATGGCATTGGTTACTGAAGAATTTCTAAACTTCTGAGGATTCCAATGATCACTGCTGGGGCCATAATCTGGATGTGTAAAGAACATAATTTCACCTATACCCAGACACCAAAGATTACACTTTTCACTCTCATGTCCATTCTACTTATCGTAGAATAGATCGCTTCTATATCTCCCATTCCCTGTTAGACTCTGAGGTAGAGGCAGATATGGGCTCGATCCTTTGGTCTGACCATGCCCCTATTTACTTTTCCATGAGTGTTGGCTCGGGCCATGAAAAAGAATTTACTTAGCGCTTGAATGAAAACCTGTTGCAGGACCCCACCTGTCGCTCTGATCTTGTGACAACAATCCGACACATCATCTCAGACCATGCCCAAGACTGGACTCTACCCCCAATGAAATGGGAAGCCCTCAAGAGTGTCCCACAAGGGGTTTTAATCTCTCATGGTGCTTGTCTTAAAAAACTGAGGGCCTCGGAAATTTCATCCCATCTCCATCAAAAATCCCTTCTAGAACACTTACACAGAGCCCGACCCCGACACTATATACTACACTCTCGACCCTATGTCACTCTCTACTTTCCATTCTGGACCAGAAGGATTGCAGCATCAGGGATCAACTAAGATCTTGTTCTTATCTCCTGGGTAATAAAGGTGGGAAATAATTGGCCAGGGCCCTACATCCAAGACCCCCGCCAATATATCATCCCTTACATACGTGATAGTGAGGGTAAAAAGAGATACAGGACCAGTGAAATAATATTGGGGTTTCAACAACATTACTCCTTACTATATAACCTTAAAGGCCACTGCAATGACATATATGTTTTATATATCCAGGTCAAACATGAATAATACTCAGAATGTATTAGGGCTCGCCCACATATCATATTACTCATACTAAATTGGTTTTGGAGAGTTTCTATACCAATAATTCAATTGCACAATTTAAACTGCTTTTCTTAAAGATACTTTTATTACTTCATCAAAAAGGAGATTAAAATGCAGATACAAAAATGCTCACAGATATAATAAAATTAGTAAGTTTACATGAATCTGGATAGGAGGACAGTAAGTTTACATGAATCTGGATAGAAGGACAGTAAGTTTACATGAATCTGGATAAGAGGACAGTAAGTTTACATGAATCTGGATAGGAGGACAGTAAGTTTACATGAGACAGCGTCACAGACCTTCGATGGTGAAATTCAAGGCGTCCTTTATTCCATGGTCAACAGAAGCGACGTTTCGACCACTGCTGTGGTCTTTATCAAGCTCAGTATGTTAATCATTTGACCTCTTTAAATAAAGCTACACCACACCCATAAATCTGTGTAGACCAATCATAAATCACATCTATCAATTAATACAAAACACATAACATATACAACAATACATGATAAAATTCCATATAAGGTGTTATATGCGGTTACCCCATCTTATTATCAGATAAATTGTATGCTTTGATGGGCCTAATAGCCTTAATCCAAAGATTATCCAAAATATGCTAGCACATGAACAGTTAACACCAGTATCCAATCAGCACGAACCTTTCTGTTACCATATCAACAGCCAGACAATTAGGTATGAATGTTGATAACCTTAGATGCTATATACTGTGAGGCAATCGGTGGAAGATACAATGCACCATAAAGACATATACACTAACCACATCTATAAATGTTAAAATCTCATGTGTAGATGACAATCCTGCCTCCTTATCCAATAAGGACCTTATCATCAGCGGCCCATTACCTCAGTAACTGATCTAGGCATCTATTCCCAGGTGACCGCGTCCGTTTATCACACAGATCCGTATCTACTGCCTCGGACCGGCATGTCACTCAACTCCTGTGCGCCGGCTACATCCACCAGCCGTGAGCAACACGCTGGGGGCCAATGCGCATGCTCAGTGTGTTCCCGTTCAGCAACCAATCACGTCTCCCGATTCATCTCAAGCCATTACTATCCAGTTGGCAAACTGTCTCTAATAGGTCAGCACAGCGTGAGCACCACCTCCTTATCACCACCAACCTATCACGCTCGACCTTCCCTGTGTTTACATCACCTGACCAGACGCTCCTATCACATCTATTGGTTACCTATTCCATAGTGTATCGTGCCTAAACCAATGGCTAAATCAAGTATATTCACCTACAATACGCGCACTGATAGGTTCAGCTATGTCACACTGTCCAAGGAAACCGCTCATCCTCCATCAGCACAGGGTGTATCTCCTGTCTATGCACTATCATGCTAGCTATTCTCAGTCATTTATAGTATCTACTCTATCCAATAGAAACTATTGTATAGTGCCCATTATATAGTCACTCAATCCATTTAATCCACTACCACTGGTCAGTTATCACATACTACACCTAAGTCTACTGTGTAATAACCCTTCTCACCGATTACCATCACCAAGTCCAGGCTACAACCTCTCATGGTTATACTTAACAACAATATGGTTCCTACTAAAGGTCACTGGTGTAAACCTGAACTAATTAGTTTATAACACCCATAATACATGCTTATTAATATCCACAAACAACCATGTTGAATAAAATCCCAAATACCGTACTAGATGTCCATGAAAAGTGTCTATATCCCATCATTATCACTACTCATCATTATTGGATAACAAAAACAATACATATTCATCTATAACCTGTCATAAGGGGTACCCCCACACATCATTATATGAATCAAGTGCAGCTAAAAGAGAATACAAAAGATAAAAACAAACAGAGTTATCAGCAGCAGGTTCCATTGATTTACCTCAATAAACACTTTTTTTGATTATATTCAATATTCAAACCCTTTGGATGTAATGTGTCCAGCTCAAATATCCACCTTCTCTCTTTATCCTGAAGCAGGGCCAACCTATCACCCCCTCTCCGTGGCATTGGGACATCATCTATCACCCTGAATCGTAACTGGTTGACCGAATGTCCATTATCGTTAAAATGTTGAGGCACCGGCAATTCCACCCTCTTGGTCCTAATAGTACTCTTGTGTTTAGAAATTCTATCTTTAACAGCCATTGTGGTCTCTCCTACATAGAGGAGACCACAAGGGCAGGAAATAAGATATATTACAAAGTCACTATTGCAGGTATACCTTTTCTTAATCATATATTTCTTGCCGGATCTGGGGTGAAAAAACGTTTGTCCCTTTACCATGTTGCCACATTGGGCACAACCCAGACATGGGAAATTTCCCAAGCTGGGGGTGCTCAATGTCCTCTGTACATCCCTTCTGGAACTACCCACATCTGTCTTAACGATCCTGTCCTTGAGGTTACGATTCCTCCTATACGAAAATAATGGTTGGTTGGAAAATTGTTCAATCTCACGGCCTCTACTCAGTAGAGGCCAGTGTCTACGTACAATACCACTCAATCTACCACTCAAATGGTTAAAGTTGGTAACGAATGGGATCCTATTGTCCTCCCTGATCTTTATTTTAGGAGTCAATAATGTTTCTCTCTTTACATTTATGGCTTTTTCCTTATATTGCATCACAATAGCCCTAGGGTACCCCCGTTTTAGAAACCTTTCACACATAGTTTCCAATCTCATATCTACCCTATCCTCATCAGAAACTATCCTTCTCACCCTTAAAAGTTGACTCCAGGGTAAAGATTGGACCATCCTATGTGGGTGTTGACTTGTGTACAGGAGGGTACTATTCCTATCGGTCTTTTTTACAAAAAGATCCGTCTGTAGTCTGTTCCCATTCTTGTATACTAACGTATCTAAGAATTGTATGTTATCACGGGAACATTCCATTGTGAACTTCAACTCAGGGTAAATGTTATTAAGAGAGTCGAAGAAGACATTTAGATCCTCCCTGTCTCCCTTCCATACAAAGAAAATGTCGTCGATGTAACGTCGCCAGCCCCTGACATGTCCCCACATAGGTGAGGTGTACACATGTTCACCCTCCAGGACAGCCATATAGATGTTAGCGTAAGTGGGGGCCACGTTGGACCCCATGGCTGTCCCTCGGCGCTGCAGATAGTGATCATCCCCAAAGAGAAAGTAATTCCTCTCAAGGATGAACCTAAGCAGCGCCAGGGCGAACAGTGCACACCTCGGAGGCATGTCAGAGGCCGCGAGCGTCACATCGACGGCATTCAGTCCCCTCTCATGTTTAATGGAGGTATATAATGATACCACATCGAATGATACCAACCAAGAATCATCATCGACTTCAATGGAGTTCAAAGATCCAATAAAGTCGCTGGTGTCGCGTATGAAGGAAGGTGCTTGTATAGCAAATTCCCTCAGGAGACGATCCAAAAAGATTGCCACCCTACTACATAAAGACCCCCTCCCGGATACAATGGGTCTCCCGGGAGGGTCATTCAAGTTCTTGTGTATTTTCGGGATCGTATACAACATTGGTGTAATTGGGGTGTCAAGGATCAAATATTCCGCCAAATTACGATCAATAATACCGTTCAATAGAGCCTCATCAACCATATTTTTCAATTCACTCAAAAATTTCTTTGTTGGATTGGAACTCAATTTCTCATAGACTTCGGTATCAGACAATTGACGTTCAATCTCCCCAATATATTTGAATGTGTCCATCACCACCACAGCCCCACCTTTGTCCGCGGGCTTGATGGTGATGGACACATTCTGTTCTAATGTTCCAAGGGCCTTCAATTCTGCCCCCGTCATGTTTGGATTTCTGTCAAAAACATCCATACGTCTTAGTTTGGATACATCATCCCTAACAAACTTAATGAAAGTATCAACAGCTGGATCGCTCACAGGAGGGTCAAAATCACTCTTCTGGTAGAGATCCAGCTTTCCCAAACATAACACATCTGTAGGATAATCATGTTCACATTTCTCCTTATCTGAAAAATAAACAGTCAATTTAAGCCGTCTGAAGAATCTATATAAGTCATTGTCCAGTTCATACCAGTCAATTCTGCCCGAAGGGCAAAAGGACAATCCCTTAGATAACACTCTGGTTTGTACTTCATCAAGAGATACAGATGATATATTTACCACCAAAGAGTCATCGATTACCGTCTCCTTGTCCTGGATCTCGTCTGGGGTGGCATAGCACCTCCTCTTGTGCTTCCTCCCACCCCTGTGCTTCCTCTTCCGCCATCCTGAGGTCTTCCTCTCCCCCCCAAAAAAAGGGGATAGTTTACCGAGCTGGTCCCATCGTCCGTAGAGTCCGATTCTCCGGTAAATCCAAATTCAGATCGTGGAGTGTTAGGCATCGTTGATCCAGTTGGTACCCTTGAGCCTCTTGGTCTCCTTCCTCCTCGTGGAAAATTTGAGTTAGGCTTCTGTCTAGGCATAGGGTAATAAGAGGGTTTATATTGCCATTTATACACCCGACCATTGTTGTAGTCCTCCAAATCCCGGAACCACTTATTTCTTTTGTTATCCTCTAAGTCGGTCCGAAATTTATGCAGATTATCAATCATTTTAGTGTCCATCTCCTTTAATTCTTCCTCCTCCGAGGCCTCCACCAATTGTGCCCTAGTGCCCTCCAGTTTTATCTTCAGCTCCTGTATCTCCTTCTTCAAATATTCGATATTAAGGAGCATAATATCGAAGGCATATTTATTACTAATAGCCTCGAAGCGGGCACAAAACAGAGCATTATTTGGTAAAAGGGTAGGTTGCAAATTAGGTCTCAAACCCCTTATGACAGGTTATAGATGAATATGCATTGTTTTTGTTATCCAATAATGATGAGTAG
Organism: Allobates femoralis; assembly: GCA_033576535.1. NCBI lineage: Eukaryota > Metazoa > Chordata > Amphibia > Anura > Aromobatidae > Allobates > Allobates femoralis. The sequence continues at coordinate 411,074,343 of JARQOC010000002.1, forward strand.
TGATAATGATGGGATATAGACACTTTTCATGGACATCTAGTACGGTATTTGGGATTTTATTCAACATGGTTGTTTGTGGATATTAATAAGCATGTATTATGGGTGTTATAAACTAATTAGTTCAGGTTTACACCAGTGACCTTTAGTAGGAACCATATTGTTGTTAAGTATAACCATGAGAGGTTGTAGCCTGGACTTGGTGATGGTAATCGGTGAGAAGGGTTATTACACAGTAGACTTAGGTGTAGTATGTGATAACTGACCAGTGGTAGTGGATTAAATGGATTGAGTGACTATATAATGGGCACTATACAATAGTTTCTATTGGATAGAGTAGATACTATAAATGACTGAGAATAGCTAGCATGATAGTGCATAGACAGGAGATACACCCTGTGCTGATGGAGGATGAGCGGTTTCCTTGGACAGTGTGACATAGCTGAACCTATCAGTGCGCGTATTGTAGGTGAATATACTTGATTTAGCCATTGGTTTAGGCACGATACACTATGGAATAGGTAACCAATAGATGTGATAGGAGCGTCTGGTCAGGTGATGTAAACACAGGGAAGGTCGAGCGTGATAGGTTGGTGGTGATAAGGAGGTGGTGCTCACGCTGTGCTGACCTATTAGAGACAGTTTGCCAACTGGATAGTAATGGCTTGAGATGAATCGGGAGACGTGATTGGTTGCTGAACGGGAACACACTGAGCATGCGCATTGGCCCCCAGCGTGTTGCTCACGGCTGGTGGATGTAGCCGGCGCACAGGAGTTGAGTGACATGCCGGTCCGAGGCAGTAGATACGGATCTGTGTGATAAACGGACGCGGTCACCTGGGAATAGATGCCTAGATCAGTTACTGAGGTAATGGGCCGCTGATGATAAGGTCCTTATTGGATAAGGAGGCAGGATTGTCATCTACACATGAGATTTTAACATTTATAGATGTGGTTAGTGTATATGTCTTTATGGTGCATTGTATCTTCCACCGATTGCCTCACAGTATATAGCATCTAAGGTTATCAACATTCATACCTAATTGTCTGGCTGTTGATATGGTAACAGAAAGGTTCGTGCTGATTGGATACTGGTGTTAACTGTTCATGTGCTAGCATATTTTGGATAATCTTTGGATTAAGGCTATTAGGCCCATCAAAGCATACAATTTATCTGATAATAAGATGGGGTAACCGCATATAACACCTTATATGGAATTTTATCATGTATTGTTGTATATGTTATGTGTTTTGTATTAATTGATAGATGTGATTTATGATTGGTCTACACAGATTTATGGGTGTGGTGTAGCTTTATTTAAAGAGGTCAAATGATTAACATACTGAGCTTGATAAAGACCACAGCAGTGGTCGAAACGTCGCTTCTGTTGACCATGGAATAAAGGACGCCTTGAATTTCACCATCGAAGGTCTGTGACGCTGTCTTTTTTTGACTTTTATGATTGGTATTTACCGGATGGAACTCTCCGGTGTGGACGTGCGTCCAGGTGCGGACTGATAATTGAAGGTCCTGCAGATTACCTCAGGTGCTGTGACCAGCCAATCCCTTGTATAGTAAGTTTACATGAATCTGGATAGGAGGACCTAGTAAGTTTACATGAATCTGGATAGGAGGACTAGTAAGTTTACATGAATCTGGATAGGAGGACTAGTAAGTTTACATGAATCTGGATAGGAGGATTCAGACACACGTCTAGTTACGGCAGATATTGAATCATTGTATTCATCAATCTGTCATCATGATGGGCTCAGAGCTGTAGCTTTTTATCTGGAAAGTAGCAGTCTGGAGGAATCCCTCAGTGTCTTGATTTTGGATCTCCAAGATTATATCCTGACACACAATTTTTTCCTTTTTTAAGACCGGTTCTTCCTTCAGCAGCGGGGTACGGCAATGGGGGCGGCTTGCGCGCCCTCCTACGCAAACCTCTTTCTGGGCTATTGGGAGAGAGAGATTTTCGGGGAGGACGCCCATGCCGCCACCCAAGTGCTGTCATGGATGAGATACATCGACGATGTATTGATGTTGTGGAAGGGAACAGTATCTCAATTGGAAACCTTTTTGGGATATTTGAACTCCAATGAGTATAATATAAGATTGACCTACACACATCATGCATCGTCGGTGGACTTTTTAGATATTAAACTCCACATCCATTCTGACGGATCCATACAAACCGACATGTATAGGAAAGATACATCGGTAAATGCAGTGTTGCACGCTTCTTCAGCCCATACCCCGGCAACGGTCTCTGCGATCCCTATTGGCCAATACCTAAGGGCAAGGAGAGTATGCTCAATGGACAGTTTTTTTGAGGGACAGGCTGAGGATCTGAAGGATCGTTTCCTGGCGAGGGGCTATAGTAAGCGTTGCATCAAGCGGGATACACCGAGGCCCGAAGAAGGGATAGGAATACCCTACTGTTCGGGGGAGACCGGCATAAGGAGAGGAAGGAAAATCAAGGAACCCAGGTAGTTCGGTTCATAACAACTTATAATGACAAATGGAACAGGATTAGGGGAATCCTGAAGAGACACTGGGGGATTTTGAGACTGGTGCCCGGATTAAGCGATGTGGTCACTGAAAAACCTATGTTGACTGCGATGAGGAGCAGTAGCCTAAAAGATATGTTGGTGCATAGCCATTATGTGAGGGAATCTAAACCACTAGTGAGCGGACTGAGGAGGACTCTGGGATTTTTCCCATGTGGTTCATGTCTGGCGTGCCGTAATATGGAGAGGACAAGGACACTCCAAGCAGCCAATAGTGATCGGCTATATGATATTCGACACTACCTGACATGTACTACAAAGAACGTGATATATCATGCCACATGTCCTTGTGGCCTGATATACATCGGCCTTACATCACGAGAGTTCCGTGTCAGAGTAAGGGAGCATATCAGGACATAGAGGCGGCAAAAAAGATGAAACCTGGTGACCCCAATTTAAAAACCCTACCCCGCCACTTTAAATCCAAGCATAGTTGCGATCCAACCAACTTAAAATTTAAAGCTATAGATGTGTGTCATTTAGGAGCAAGAGGGGGAGACTATAAGAGATCCCTTGCAAGGAGGGAATGCCAATGGATAGTCCATCTGGGGAAGCAGTCCCCAGATGTTCTTAATGAAAAACTAAGTTTTGTGTCATATCTCTAAACTTTGAAGCAGATTATTATGCTTCTAGATTGAAGGATGTGGATATAATCTCCTCTTTCATTTATGGAGGGAGACCTATATCCTACCCATAAAAAATGATTGATATCTTGTCCTTTGATTGGTTCTGCATGAAGAATCTCAGCTATCGACCATGCTGTGGACCCCCAGTTTCCCTGAGGGTTCCTTTAAGAAAATTTATGATATGGTTTTAACAGTTTTTTATTGTTTGTCTGTGTTTTTTAGCCGTTCTGTATTCCCCCACACAACACCCGACTATTTACCCTCTGGATGTTATATCTGCCCGGAACTCTACAATGGTGACAGAACATGACAATCTGAGCTGCCTTCATGTATGGGTATATGAAGAAAGAATGACATCAGAGTATATGAATAATATTGAAAGAGATTCATATGGATAATACTGTGTGCCCATATCTGTGGCTATGCTTATAGTGATGTATCCTGTATGCACCAAGATGCCATGATTGTATAGTACCTAAATAAAGAAAACGATTAGTAAATCCAGAGAGTAATGATGTGAGATGGGCACTTTGCCCTCTTCAAATATGGCGTCTGCGGACCGCGCATGCACGGTCGCGCGTTCTCGGGCTGCGGTGAAAGGCTTCAAATGCACTGGAAGTAGCGTCAGATGACGCACTTCCGGTGGGTGAATGCCGGAAACCGCCGCTCGGGACGGCGCGGCCGCCCATCTGCGGCGTGGAGCAGCGCAATTGGAGTCAGGTGGGGACAGGGGTGGTGGGGGGTATATAGGATGGGGGGGACACAGCCAAGCATGCCCCCTGAGGAAGCATTCAGGGAAACGCGTTGGGGCGTCCCCTAGAGGTCATCTTTACACTCTGGCATTCTGACATGGGTAAGCTCTGTTACAATTGCTTTGTTTCTAAGGCTGATGTGTAATGGGAATTATTTTGAGAGAACATCCAGTGAAGCTGTTGGTAGTAGGAAGGGGGATTATAAGCTGAACCCTCCATATACTGACAGGCTGTAGTTCTCAATTTAACCATCTGTATACCAGGAGAGCACATAGCTCTTGTTTTTGATATGGCTACCATGTATTTTGTCCTGAAGTGTGAGGTAAAATGACTTTAACCCCTTAGTGTCCTCCTATCCAGATTCATGTAAACTTACTAATTTTATTATATCTGTGAGCACTTTTGTATCTGCATTTTAATCTCCTTTTTGATGAAGTAATAAAAGCATCTTTAAGAAAAGCAGTTTAAATTGTGCAATTGAATTATTGGTATAGAAACTCTCCAAAACCAATTTAGTATGAGTAATATGCAATGACATATAGTCTGACCAGCTTAAAGAGAAAATCTTTGCGTACCTCCAGAGGAGCAGCCTCCCTTCCCTGCTGACTCCTGCGCTCGAGGACTTAGCCAGGGATTTCACACTGGAGGAGTTGGTCGAATTAATCAAGACTATGAAACTGGGCAAGATCCCTGGGCCCGATGGATACACTGCGGGTTTTTACAAAATATTTTCCAGCCAAATAGGCCCGCTGCTTCTAGAGGTGTGCAACCATGTTTCCACGGGGAAGGCCCTTCCCGCCTCAAGTTCTAGCGGCTCACATTGTGGTAATACACAAGCCTGGGAAAGACCCTTTGCTTTGCAGCAATTACCATCCAATAACTTTAATTAAATTGGACATTAAGTTTTATGCTAAGCTCGAAAAAACAAATGCAAAAACCGTATAAGTGTCACACAAAAGGCGCTCTGCTGTAAAAATTATAAATAGCAAGTGCCGTGACAAAAAACAGGGCCTTTTGGTTTATACGTTTTTGCAAGAAAACGTACAGTAAGCTGCCTCACCAACTTCATGGTGGGCCCTGGTAGAGACAGTCCTAACTCTGTCCCTAGTACTACGTTAAAAACCTGCCAATGTGTACATACCTCTAGGCAGGACGCGGGAGAGCACAGGAAAATCTCACCTTGTAAGGGTGTGTGGCAGGCAGATCTGTGTGCAGACTTCATAGGGGAGGGGCAGGTGCCTCCAATTTCTGCTGTACCAGCAGGGTTAAACATGAAGCCAAAGAATATGAGTCTGCACACATTGGAAGCAGCAGTCTGAACTGCGACCAATCCCCACCAAAAACATGAAAAAACAAATGCAAAAACCGTATAAGTGTCACACAAAAGGCGCTCTGCTGTAAAAATTATAAATAGCAAGTGCCGTGACAAAAAACAGGGCCTTTTGGTTTATACGTTTTTGCAAGTAAACGTACAGTAAGCTGCCTCACCAACTTCACGGTGGGCCCTGGTAGAGACAGTCCTAACTCTGTCCCTAGTACTACGTTAAAAACCTGCCAATGTGTACATACCTCTAGGCAGGACGCGGGGGAGGACAGGAAAATCTCACCTTGTAAGGGTGTGTGGCAGGCAGCTCTGTGTGCAGACTTCATAGGGGAGGGGCTGGTGCCTCCAATTTCTGCTGTACCAGCAGGGTTAAACATGAAGTCAAAGAATATGAGTCTGCACACATTGGAAGCAGCAGTGTGAACTGCGACAAATCCCAACCGTATAAGTGTCACACAAAAGGCGCTCTGCTGTAAAAATTATAAATAGCAAGTGCCGTGACAAAAAACAGGGCCTTTTGGTTTATACGTTTTTGCAAGAAAACGTACAGTAAGCTGCCTCACCAACTTCACGGTGGGCCCTGGTAGAAACAGTCCTAAGTACTAGTACTGTTTTTTGTCACGGCACTTGCTATTTATAATTTTTACAGCAGAGCGCCTTTTGTGTGACACTTATACGGTTTTTGCATTTGTTTTTTCATGTTTTTGGTGGGGATTGGTCGCAGTTCACACTGCTGCTTCCAATGTGTGCAGACTCATATTCTTTGGCTTCATGTTTAACCCTGCTGGTACAGCAGAAATTGGAGGCACCAGCCCCTCCCCTATGAAGTCTGCACACAGAGCTGCCTGCCACCACCCTTACAAGGTGAGATTTTCCTGTGCTCTCCCGCATCCTGCCTAGAGGTATGTACACATTGGCAGGTTTTTAACGTAGTACTAGGGACAGAGTTAGGACTGTCTCTACCAGGGCCCACCGTGAAGTTGGTGAGGCAGCTTACTGTACGTTTTCTTGCAAAAACGTATAAACCAAAAGGCCCTGTTTTTTGTCACGGCACTTGCTATTTATAATTTTTACAGCAGAGCGCCTTTTGTGTGACACTTATACGGTTTTTGCATTTGTTTTTTCATGTTTTTGGTGGGGATTGGTCGCAGTTCAGACTGCTGCTTCCAATGTGTGCAGACTCATATTCTTTGGCTTCATGTTTAACCCTGCTGGTACAGCAGAAATTGGAGGCACCTGCCCCTCCCCTATGAAGTCTGCACACAGAGCTGCCTGCCACACACCCTTACAAGGTGAGATTTTCCTGTGCTCTCCCGCGTCCTGCCTAGAGGTATGTACACATTGGCAGGTTTTTAAAGTAGTACTAGGGACAGAGTTAGGACTGTCTCTACCAGGGCCCACCGTGAAGTTGGTGAGGCAGCTTACTGTACGTTTTCTTGCAAAAACGTATAAACCAAAAGGCCCTGTTTTTTGTCACGGCACTTGCTATTTATAAATTTTACAGCAGAGCGACTTTTGTGTGACACTTATACGTTTTTTGCATTTGTTTTTTCATGTTTTTGGTGGGGATTGGTCGCAGTTCACACTGCTGCTTCCAATGTGTGCAGACTCATATTCTTTGGCTTTATGCTAAGCTCGTAGCGAACAGGCTGAAGAGGTCTCGCCCTGATGTCATCCATGTAGACCAGGTAGGTTTTGTCCCTGGTCAGGAGGCCAGGGACAACAGAATCCATTCAGTAGCACTCATTGACAAGTTTGACAGGGTGCACTGGCAGTTCATGTTTACAACGCTCAAACATATAGGCTTAGAGGACACGATGATCTATAGAATAAGGGAGTTGCACACGTACCCCACAGCTAGAATCTGGGTTAATGGATCCCTTTCTGACCCGTTCAACATCAGAAATGCACATGCCAGGGTTGCCTGCTTTCCACCCTGGTCTACGTCCTATGTATGGAATCGCTGACAGTTGCCCTCAGAAATAATTCCTTCATACAAGAAATAAAAATTGACTCGGATGAACACAAATCAGTGCTTTTTGTTGACAATCTACTTCTATATGTTACAAATCCCCTTACTAGCATCCTGTCATGCTGGGGGATTCCGGTGTGCCCAGAAGTAGGAGGGAACTGGGCGTAGGGAGTCAGGGGAGCCTGCTCTGGCCCTGATACTGGGGTCCCTGACTCGCCATGATCTCGGAGGTACCTCTAAAGGTGAATAGGTCCGAGCCACCAGCCTAAGACCTTAACTCCTGAGAAGCCTTAGGCATAAGCCCCTACCTCCACCCACGGACCACAGAACCCAATAACGTTCAATGGAGAGTAATGCAGCAGCTCTGGATCAGCATCCGCTCACAACAGGTCACAGTCCAGAAGTGAACTGAATCAGCGTTATCAGGTGGATGTGAGCTGACCCATTTATGGCTGAGGGATGGGGAGCAACCAGCCCAGGCACGCCCCTCAGCTCACCTAAGCATGAGTCATATACATTACACACACCTGTGAGTTGGGCTGGCAAGGAAGGGGGTTACTCGGATACCGGGACGGTGACTTCAGTGGGGATCACGGCTGGTCGGGTCCCGATTCTGTGCCCTGGGCCCTCAATTGGCTGATGGGTTGAGAGGGAACTTGGGGATCGGGAAACGTGACGCCACCTATGGTTCCTAGTGATGTGGTTACCAGCATTCCAGCCGGCCGCTGAGGTGATGGTGACGCAGCTTTGGTAGTACAGCTCCCAACAAGCGGAGTTGATGAGAGAAGTCATAGTCCTTGGCTCTGTGGTGCTATAGAGGCTATTCAGGCGACAAATAATTGATGCCTGAGACCAGATTAGCTCAAACAGTTCTTTACTGGCACCAGGTGGATAAGGTACAGGGTACAGTCTTATTCACCAGGGGTTGTAGCTGCGGATTTAGGAGGCTTTTGCAGAGTCTGTCAGAGGTGTCTCTCCAATAACTTTCTTGGTCTCTGTTCTACTTTAGCTCTCTTGTCAACCACACTAAAGAGCTTGTTCGCCAGTCCCCAGGTCTGTAACTAAAAGGTACTTCTGACCTTTCTCCAGTCCAGGCAGGAGTGATGAGAAGACAATCCCTCCCGTCACCGTTTTTTAGTCCTTTCCCTTGTTAGTGTCCTGGACCCACTTTGGGACAGAGGTGGGATTTAGTCTTGTGATGCCGTGGCTCCTAATTTAGGCCCACAGCCTGCCGGTCTGCGGTTTGGGATAAACCGTTAACAAACCGCCTTGGTTCCGGTTTACCAGTGTCGACCTGGGCACTCCAGACGGCTCCAACCAGACCTGGAGTGTCCCCCTTCTCGTCCGGGTCACCTCCCTCCTTAGAGGTGCCCTCCTGTCATGACTGCAGAATCCCTGCGTCCGTCCGCTCTCCTCTTCTGTCACTGTCTGACTGACTACTGTCTGTAACTGTCACTTCATGTCTCCCGCTCTTCTAAGCTCCACCCCCCCAGGACCTACTAAATACCAGTCCCCTGTGCTAGGGTGTCTGTGGGTGAGTTTTGTGTGCAGACTCTGCATTTCCCCCCTCACCTGCAACTACGAAGACACTACACCTTCTGTTTGGGGTGCAGTACCTCCCTGTGCCATCCTGCCATAGGGGCGCCACACCTGCACTCTCAGCTCCCGATCAGTAGCTTCCTCTCTCCACACTGAGAGAAGGGAAAAATAAAGGCTTAATTCAAACCGCAGCAGCAGCACTTCCATACAGCAAGGCAGTCAATACATAACACATCCCCAATATTCTCTCGGAGATGCGCAGTTATGGCCATCTAAGCAATTTTATGATTAATACCACCAAATCTGAAATGCTTAACATATCCCTTCCGGCTTTAGTGGTCAATATGCTCAGGTCTAACTTCACTTTCATGTGGGAACCCGAATCGATTGGATTTCTGGGAATTAGATTAACATGGGATCCCTCTCATCTATGCTCAGCTAATTCCTCAACAGTTCTCTCCCATGCAGAAGCGAATTTCTCTAAATGGCACAAGGTGCCCCTTACCTGGTTAGGTAGAGTAAATCATGTTAGAATGGATCTACTCCCCCACTTGCTGTATTTATTCCAGACGGTTGTACTTCTTCTCCCAGCCTCTTTCTTCTCTAGACTGAAGAGTTTGATTCTAAGGTTCATCTGGTCACATGGTAGGCAACAGATATCTTTTTTCATATTGAGCAGATGGGTGGAGAAGGGTGGGATTGGACTACCGATCTTTGTCTTTACCACTGCGCTGCATTAGGCAAATGCCTATTAGACCTATTTCAGTCAATAGGCAATGGGTGACGGTGGAGCACTCCCGAATAAGGATTAATCCCCTAACCATGATTTGGAATATAATCACCCCTTCAGTAATCGCCCTTCCACGCATTACAAGACATCTACAAATGTTTCTTAAACGCCATTGTAAATCTCTTAACCTGACTACTATTCCTGGACCGTTGACTCCCATCTATGGCAACCCCCTCTTCCCGGTAGACCCTGGCTGACCATCGTTTCTAAATGTCTCTAGAAATTTATACCCCACTGTATCTAATTTTATTTCTCACACTGGGGTTAAGGACATCCGAGTGCTCTACTCTGATGCAATTGTTCCTCCAGATGCATGGTTTCACCACTTTAGGTTGTGCAATTTCATAAATTCATTGTCCCCCTCTAATATCTTTTGCCTACTGACAGGTTTCGAGTGGACTTGCATGGAAAAACAGCCGATAGACCACACGATCTCATCTCTATATAAAATATTTGGAAACGTCTCAGCAACGGATCCAAAAGACACTCTTGTGTTTGTGAAAAAGTGGGAGAAAGACCTGGGGAGACAGTTTTCACACGGGGAATGGGACAAGATTTTTCTCTTTACATACAAGGCCTCCATGTTGGCGGTGTCTCAGGAACACAATTATAAGGTGGTGGCGAGATGGTATAGATGCCCAGTGGAGGTAAACGCAATCTTTCCGTCAGCGTCGGACAGGTACTAGAGATGTCTTGATCACAGGGGCTCCTATCTCCATATTTGGTGGGGCTGCCGTGCCATTCACCAATTTTGGTTGGATGTGGGCGAGTTGTACTGAAGAGTTACTTCTGAATATTTAGACATGACAGTGGAGCTCGCTCTTCTGAACCTTTTGGATATGTCCCCCTCTAAATTCAAGAAATATTTTCTACGCCAGTTTCTGACGGTGGCGAGATGGCTGATTTCCAGATATTGGAAGAAGATTACTCCTTCACCACGTAAAGAGCTAATCGCCGAACTTAATGATATCTGCAGGATAGAGGATGTGGGCCTCTTGGATTCTATACAGAGAATCAGACGATCTAATGACCTGGTTATCTACTCAGTAATTTTTGTCATGTTCTCCCTCTTTGGGTTATATGGCAACAATGCAAGATCCCCGTTATACCCCTTTTCCTCCAGCGGCTGTAAAGTGTTGCTACCTTTTAAAAGACGAGTTATACACTTTTCACTCTTCCCCCCCTATTACATTCCCTCCTTCTTCTTCTTTCTTTCTCTCTTTCTTTCTCTCTTTCTTTTCTTTATGATCTTCTTTCTTTATTCTTTTATCTTTATGTAAAGATGTCTTAAAATTCAGTTTGCATTACTCTTTCTTATGCAGATGGACTGTGTATTTTCTGGAACCATTGTAAGGGACTTATCTACAATCTTAGCCAGAAAAAAGTCCTCTTTCTTTCTTTTTTAAATTTTTTTATTTTAGGGTTGGTCTACCCATTTTGAAATTGTGGCCACTTCCTTTAGAGAGACTATGTCCATTCACTGCTGATATAATTTTATGTGCATTTGTATTCTGATGTTAGCAATGCAGACCTCTTTGTTGTATTCCTTTCTATATTGTGGTTGTTATAAGTAGTTATTAAGCTATATTGAAAACTTCTTTTGAATAAAACCTGATTTAACGAAAAAGAACATAATTTCACCATAAATCGGCAGCGATTAGATGCTTCCAGCAAAATCTCGGATAAAGGCGTGAAATTTCCACAGGCCAAAATGCTAAAAAAAGACCTGGAATCAGCAGGTACAATTGTACGTAAATGCCGTAGTACATCAAGTGAGTCCTGTGCACAATCAGCGCTGGTTTCACACTTCTCTTCTTCAGAAATATCGATCATCAGAAGGATCTGATGGGCCAGTCACAGCACTGACTTCCTCTTCAAATCATCCGAAGGCAGGGAGACTGAAGCCAGTACTAATTGTCTGAGGCGTGGACAACCCCTTCAAACCTTTGCTCGCTTGGCTCCAGCAAAATCAGAGCATGTTTTCCTCTCGCTCTCCTGTTTACATTGGACTCCTACTGCTGTGTGATCCTGTATGCAGTGATCCACCATTGCAGACACTGACACTGTATGTGCTCTAGGCTCGTGCAGTGTCAGTGTGTGCAGGCAAGGAAGATTCAATACAAGCATCAATCATCATAGGGAGAGTGGAGGAAGTGGAATGTGTACTGAGCACTTGGCCACAGCAAAGTTACACTGAAGTCCTTATTTACATATCTGTAGCACCTGCTATGGAAGCTATGTATAAGGTGCTTGAAACAGCCTGGGAGAGGTGGAGCAACAGGAGCAAAGGACAGAATTTCTTGACTGATCAATCTGGTGGAGAAGGTGGAAGGAACTGTACTGCAGGATAGGTGTGTGAGAGGTTTCAGCCATGTTGGTGCAGTGATACGCAGGTGCTGAGAACTGAGGCTGCTACTCTGTGTGATGATAATCTGATTCCTACAGCTACTGGACACACTGCAGATAGAAGCTGTCCCCCTCCAGGTTTCCCACTTAACAGAAAGATTTTGCCTGCTGTTCTCATTCTTTCCAAAAAACTGAACCCTGAAGCTGCAGTCTGAAACTCATGGAGAACAAAGATCTGCAAAAAGGAGTGAGTAGCATTGCTGGGACCTGTAGTTCTACTGCTGGAGAAGTATACTGAAGCAATCTATTAGAGAGTGTGCCTGGAACTTGTAGTTCTACCATCTGAGAAGTATGAGAAATTTTGATTGCACTAACTAGGAGTTTATATAGGACCAGACCTGGAGTGAATATTACTTTCATTACCTTAGGTGTACTATCGTATAGTAAGTGCGCCAACATCTGCGGCAGCTGGGGCTCAAACTCAGGACTGTGTCATTTGCCAGGCTGCATCCATTTGTAAGTGAATTGTAATTAGTTAGGAGTGTGTGTCATAAGTTAAAGGGGAAGCATCACCTCTCACATTCAGGTCTTTTGCAAAGCGAGTCTTGTGTACTTCTATAGAATACTGTATAAGGGCCCTTTCACATCAGCGTTTTTTGAAATTCGCGGCAGATGCGGTGAAAAAAACACATCTGCCGCGATTACCGCATGCCGGCTGCACTTGCAGTACGGTTGCGGCGCGGTTGCGGTAAACGCCATACAAGGTATAGGCGGACTTGCGGCAGGTGCGGCAAGTGCGGTTTTGGCACTTGCGGCAGGTGCGGCCGCGAAAAAAAACCGCGTCTGACAGCATTTTTTTTCGCGGCCGCACCTGCCGCAAGTGCCAAAACCGCACTTGCCGCACCTGCCGCAAGTCCGCCTATACCTTGTATAGCGTTTACTGCAACCGCGCCGCAACCGTGCCGCAAGTGCAGCCGGTATGAGGTAATCGCGGCAGATGCGTTTTTTTCACCGCATCTGCCGCGATTTGAAAAAAACGCTGATGTGAAAGGGCCCTAACATTACCTGTTTACTGTTGACTCACCGTGGCCGGGGACTCCGGTTTAGACAGGCTGTAGCTCCTTCCTCCTTGTCACGGGTGGGCCGCGCCTGCCGGTAGTGAGGCCCGGTTGAGTGCAGATCAAAAGTTGAAGACGTCTTTTAGGAACAGATTAAAGGGGTTAATTTATTCGTGATGCCACCTATGAGTAGTTCGGTAAGTCCTACCGACGCTGCGGAACCTCCGGGGGATGGATAGCAGCAAAATGGAATGCTCCCCACAGGCTGAGCGGTGATCCCCGGAGGCTGGAGCTGCTTAAGATGTTGTGCGGCAGCTGCGATTACCTTGTGTTGTAGGGCTGGTTCTGTTTGTCGGTTATTATGGTCGGTTATGACTACAATCACCGATATCCAGAATCTTCCCTTCCTTACCACTTTCTGTTCCTATGCTGATTAATATATATATATATACTTAATGAAAACAAGTCTGTTCTAATAAATGAATATTTATTAAACACACCCAAAAAGTCTCCAACAATAATATATAGATTTCTAGATAGCACGATAACTAAGACACAATCAATTACTGTTACAATGATGTAAAACACCCACAGTTACTAATACCCACGTTGCCAAAATATACATGCACACTATATTAGTGATCTATCTATCCCTAATAGAGAGAGAAATAGAGAGAAATATACAGAGGGAGAGAGAGAGATATAGGGAGAGAGAGAGAGATATAATACTTAGAGAGAGAGAAAGTGATATAGAGAGAGTGATAGAGTTATAGGATGATACTTATGACCAGATGAGGATGTCCTTCCATGGTGCGTCCAGGTAGAAAGAGAGAGAGGGTCTTGAATTCACCTCCTTTTATATATCACATCCACACCCACATGCAACCTACAACTCCGCCCTTCTCAGGTATCTTTTGTGGTAACTATTTCCAATCACCTCCTGTAATATGCAGTAATAATTCCCTGCCTGCGGATGGCGTACTTGTATCAGGGAAGAAAGTCTTGTGTCAAATAAGTTTTAACACTCTTTGATTGGTAAACAATGTCTACTTATCACCCCAGACATCTTGGCTGCTGTGAGAATAACCCTTTGTGGCAGCAGCCTGTAGATCTTTGATATTTAAATTAAGAGTCTTATCTGATAGCTTCCCACATTAAAATGCAAGAATGGACATCTTCTGATATGGTAATTAACCATGTCAGAAGATGAACAATTTCCATCAGATACAGCTGCCTATTCCACCAAGGTGGGCATAAATATAGATATCTACACATACATGCCCATAAAGAGAGATATACATTTATGTGTCATATTAATTATTAATTATGCCATCACTTCCCCCTCAACAGTCCCCCTTTTGTCGGTAAATACGACAATAAAATGAGTGGGAAGTGTGGAATATATTTGCCTACTCAATCCTATCACCAATAACCGTTCAGGATGAAATGAAGTAAAATTTTGCACTTAGGTATCTAGACATCACCCATCGCCATCACCTCTCCCCTGCCGTTCGCCGTAATCCAGTGTCTCCATCCATAGATTACACCATAGTCATCTTTGTGGATCTTCTTGGTCTCTTTGGTTCAGGAATAAAGTTCTCTATTTGTCAGTGCACTTCTGATCTTGTCGTTGCCAATCTCGAGAAACACGCATATCCCCAGGTAGTCTTCTTCCCAGCTTGACTGCTTAGACTCTGGAGTTGCTGCACCTTCGTCTCTTGATCGGCCCACAGAGTTTTCCTGTGTTCGCCCCTCTCCCTACCAGATTTTTTTTTTTTTTTTTTTTTCTCAAGTCTGGTGTGTAGGGAACTGCCGGGAATCACACTCTGTAGCTGGGCCTCACCAGGTGGTTTCTTGGAGCACCTCCTTCTTGGGATTAGATCAATCAGGGGATGGCATTCTTCTTAGCTGAGGCACGACTTTCAACAGAGACTTCTCCTGTAAACTTGATTGAAGCATCTATCGTTAATGTGGTTCTTCCATGGATAGATAGTTGAATCTCTACTAGGCAGGTCAGAGTATATTGGGTAGGGGATGATATCAGCATACCTAAGTTGACTGTGAGAAGAACGCAGTCCAACCGACCTTCAATCCATCCCTTATGAACGTTTACCGACTCAAGGGTTGAAGTAGCAAATATCTTAGACAATGATGGGGCCTGTCCCTACAGACATTACTCTTTCCTCATTCATACAAAAAAACAAACAAACCTATATCCCAATGTAAAAATTAAACAGTGTATAATGATACCATATTTCCCTCCCCCATCCCTTAACCATAAATCAAAGTAAAAGTCAAACAAAATATACAATGTTATGAGGTTTCAGGGCGGAGTTGACGTAATGTCCTAAACACTCTTATCAAATATAATATCAAGGTTTCAGGACTTTTAGTGCTAAGTCCTGGACCTTCTTCGGCGGTTAAATTCGTGAAGTTCTGCCTGGTTCTCTTGTATCTGGTGGGCAAGTCTCTTTACTCTCCTGTAAACTAGGCACAGTCCAATGTACATAACAAGAACAAGAACCAGGAGAACAATCACAGGGTGGATAATGAAATTAAAAAACGATGTAGCTGTCGGACTATAGCCAAATAAACTTTCCCACCAGGACACCTTAGAGTCGGCGTCTAAGGCATTGGTAATCCTCGTTATCTTGGTTTTGTCATGCTCAAGCTGAATTGTGGCTTGATTCTCAGCCTCATGAAGATTTCGGAGTATGTCGTCTTCTTTGCTGAAATCTAACAAGAGACGCTTGAGCTCACGACCAAAACCAAGAGGAATCTTTTGCAGTCTCACAGGAGTGTCAGGGCGAATGTCGAGTCTCTTCTCCGGTGTTATCGGGGTCCTCCCCTGCTGATCTGCGACATCTAAACCTAAAACGGGACTAAGGGTACAATATGCTCCTGGGAGGAGTATGCCTCTTTCGGTGCAATTAGTGCCATATAAAGAATACGTTACATTTTTCCCTTGGTACCAACACCAATACCCTTGACCCAAATATTTCAGACGAGAGGAGGGTATTGTGTTAGTCTTCATCTCACATGACCCCTCAGAGTCCCAACACTGGTGCCTAAGCACCCTATCTTGACTCCCTTGACAGAGGATAGCATCCTCTTTCCTCCAACATCCCTCTGTATCAAACAGATAAGGATGGCCTCGCTCATAGGTTAGGATGTCTGAGGTGAGCTGTGGATGAAGCACCGTCTGATTGCTAACAACAATTCCTATATTCATGGCACTGTACCCCTTCTTGATATTACCAGATACAGGTGCCAAAGAAGATGCCGTGCAGGTGAGATTATGCACCCATGCCATTGAACCAGCCACCAGTTTGTATGGTTGGCTGCAAACGGGGAGATTAGGGAACTTACTCTTTGTCTGAGGTTGAATGGGAAGTGGCCCTTGTATAGAGAGGACACTATATGCTTTAGGTTGTCAGAGAGTTCACTCTGGACCTGCGTACATGCTAGGGCAAACTGAACTCTGTCTTGCACTTCTACAAGACCTGCAACTAACCTTCTAAACTTCTCTCGTAGAGCTGAAGATAGAGAGGTAGTGGCATCAATGTGCGAATGTTGCAAACCCTCTAAGACATGGTTTACATCAAGCTGAGTTCTGAACCCTTCCCCAGCATGTCGCGCAATGTCCCCGAGCTTACCTCTCAGGACTTCCATATCCATAGTGTTCAGGGCACCTACTCCCAATGCACCTCCACTAATTCCCATTCTATCAAGTCTCTCCTACTCCTGAATTTCCTGTGTCGGGGATCATCTTTTCTCACTTCTTGCCCCGCCTCTACCCATCCTCTCATCATGTCAATTTGGTTCCTCACAAACTCCTCACATCTGTGATCCCAGTGATCTACTCTGAAGTCATCTACAGAAATTCGCCATGTATATAGGACGAATTTAGTTCCTGTGATGATCTTCCATGGGGATGACAGTTGAGGAGCTATGGGATCTGCCAATTGGTGGGTAGAAACATTGCAAGAATCCAGGTGCGGTTTGACTGGTTGGAGACCTTCAGCCTCATATGGGACCCTTACCACGGTCACACATACTTATCCTCTACCACTGAACTGGTACCACTGATCGCTATCTCCTGCCTGTAACGCTAGGTTTCCTATTGGTTTGGATTTGGACAGATAGACCCACTGTATAAATGACCAGCACCCTTCGTCCACCGCCTCACAAAAAGGCCACTTAAATGGACCGTCTATATTGATGTCAAAGTTAATGTCCCTGCCTCTGGGGTCTTTCCAGTCAGAAGACACGTATTTGCTTCGGTATTCCTCAGTCATAGGGGCGCCATCCATCCATACATCCACAATTGGGGTGTCCACCCCATTGCATACTAAGTCCCATCTCCAAGGATTAGTATCCAATTTTACCATCTGTGTATCCGGTTCCCAGTGGGCATAGGTGATGAAATAGTATCCCGTCACCTCCGATACACAGACTTCTCTCATGATCGTAATCATGAAAGACCGTATGGATGGCGACCCCTCTACTCGAGTATACCTCAGATCCTTGGCATCAGTCCGTACCTTTAAAACTGTTGCTCGGTATAAGCCCTCCAGTTTCACTGGACCACTCTGATCGTTCCATAATGCCTGGCCAGAGTTACTGCAGTTTAACTTTAACATCAATACACTAGTCCGTAAGTAATCTGTGGACACATGTCCTTGGGCATATTTGGATTCCCTGGTGATGGTCATCTGGGAATCCCTCAACATACAATATGCCTTAAGGGTGCCTTTTACAAGTACGGGTCTATCAAAGTATGTCCTTACCCTCAACCCATCTTGCCTATCATTCCTAGTGAAGGTAGCCTGTAAGATATACCACCCGCTATACTCTGCTCCAGTGACATCTTCAGGACTCAGAATGCCTTCTTTTAGTTTGGTTTGCCTCACTGCAATCTGGAATGCAGGGATCTGCTCAGTTCCTGGTTCCCGAAGGACACCAGACACTGCTGCAAACTTGGCCAGTTCGTCGGCCTTGTTATTTCCTATGGTCAAAGGCTGTTCTCCTCTTTGATGTGCTGGGACTTTTATAATGGCTGCCTCCGCTGGATGTGCCATGCCCCAATCCCACAATTCCTTTAGGACTGTAACGTGGGCCAGAGGTTTATTCTGGCTGTCCACAAACCCTCGTTTTTTCCACGTGATCAGGTGTAGGGTAAGAGATCGAACTACATATGAACTGTCACTATATATAGTTCGATTCCCTGGAGGTTGAAGGAGGAGAGCCTCCTTGACAGCCTCCAGTTCAGCCCGTTGTGCTGACATTTTACCAGGCAGCCAGACAAGACTCTGGGTGCCTGTGGTCTCATCCAGCACTGCAAATCCGGACACACACGTGCCGTCCAGACAGAAACGAGAGCCGTCAACAAAGATGACCCTGTCTTCTGGATGTCTGTCGGTCCTGAATATTTGTGATGTACTGGAGGGTGATGGTTGACCACAGTCATGTTCAGTCCCTGTCATGTTTAACAACTGGGACAGAACATACTTTGCCTTGTGGTCCACTATCAGATTCCGGCCACTGAGGTCCATGATCCATTTCCCAAATCTCTGTTGGGAGACTCCAGGGAGTGTATCTCTGAGTAAGAGAACCAAAGGAGAATGTGGTGTCTGTACAGTCAGAGATCTGAAACCTACAATATGCTCAGTGATTTTAACAGCATAGTGTATGGCAGCCAGTTGTTTGGCACATTCGTCGAACCCTCGTTCGACCGGCGAGAGGAGTCGGGAAAAGTATCCCAGTGGTCTACTGTTATGTCCTATCTGCTGTAGAAGGACAACAGAGATAGACTCAGTCCCAGCATGTGCTTGGATGGCCATTTCTCCATCTGGGTTGGGGGCGGCTAACACAGGTGCAGAGGAGAGGTCTCTTTTCAGAGTTGAAAAGGCCTCATCCTGTGCTTCTGACCAGCCCTGGAGTGAGGGTTCTTCTCCTCTGAGGAGTTCATAATGGGGTTTCGCTTTGGCAGCAAAATCCTCAATGAATTCCCTCATGAAGTTAGCCACTCCCAGGAACTTCCGTAAGTCCTGTAGAGTGCCAGGCTGAGGTAACTTGACCATAGCTACCACTCGGGCCGCCACAATTCCTTTGGCTCCAAAAGAGACCTGCACCCCAAGGAAAGTCACCTCTGTTCTGGCCAAATTTGCCTTGTGAGGACTCAGTTTGAGTCCAGACTGTTTGTTCCCCACTGTGAGAGCAAATTTGTACCTACAGTTTTCTGTGAGTTCAATAGAGAAGAACCCATTGGCGACATCAATGGTCGAGAATATGCGGCTTTTGCCACTTATCCTTGCCATTATGTCAGGAGTTTGTGCAACTACGGGGGCAGACATCGGAGTGTACTTATTAAGGACACATAGGTCTATGGTGAGACGCCACGCATCAGTGTCCTTTTTCTTCACAGGCCATAGAGGGTTGTTGCACCTTGAATTCCCCTCTATGACCACACCCTTGGTCTCCAATTCCAGGACAGTGTTGACTATCGACTGTGTCGCTTCCGGTGGAAAGCGATATTGACGTTGAGGGGGTGGGTCTGGCCCCTGTATGTCCACCTGGACACCAATCAATCTGCCACAGTCATTTTTACCCTGGGCCCACAGATCAGGATGTTCGTACACAATGGGTTCAAGGTCTGTATTATGAGAGACCTCTGGCCATTTGTGTTCGAGCATATCAGCAGAATTCTCCATTGCTGGCAAAGGTGGTCCCAGACACTGGCGTTGTATGACACACACCTTGGATTGTCTGGGTCCCTTCCACACAATGCAGTTTGCCAAATCCAGGATCCATCCATTTTGGGTCATTACATCAGTTCCAATGATGTTGTCAGAACCAGGGTAATACCACATTGGGATCTTGAGGGTTAAGTGTTTGGCAATCTGGACAATCACTTCCTCAATTCTGTGGGCCTTCACCCCCCCTTGTTGGTGATCAAATCCGATCACCACACACTGAGGGCTGTTTGGATGCAACTCATGTTTGATATTTGTAATGGAGATTTCCGCACCAGTATCAAGCATAATTTGTGTGTCCTGATCTTTAATTCTGGCTTTTATGTGGGGCCTCCCTGAAGAATCCAGTATGACAGGACATACTGGAGCCAGCTCTTTAGGGATCCCTAATTGTCAATCGATGTTGACAAGATTTCCAGTAGGTACCTGAGAGGTACATACCTCAATTTGGAGATCCTCAACCATAGTTCTAGTTGTGGAATCAGTAGATTCCACAACCCCTGAACTATCAACTGGGGCATTTACAGTGGCAACACATTTTGGTGTCTGCTCTTGTAAATATCCCCGAAACCCATCAGCCTGTTCCCCCACTGTTCTGGCATAATTAGGTTTCATCTTGAAACCATTATTATTGCCAGATTTTTCAGGGCTGTTTCGGCTCCGTACCCACTGAGGACAATTTTTCTTCATGTGCCCAAATTGCAAACATAGAAAGCATTGCATGCTCCCTGTCCTCTCAAATGGTGGGGCCGAGGGGCGAACAGCTGACTTCTTTCTAGCATGGCGCACACGTTCATCTTGTGATCTAACGTGTACAGGCACATGCTCCCTAACCTTAACCGACTTTTTATTGTGCAGTAGATCTCGTCTACACTGCTCAATAATCATGGCCGCATCAGTGAGCGATGGTTCCCTCGCTGCACTCAACCTAATTGCAGTATCAAGGTATGGGAATTTTTCCACAAACATGCGGATCATGCCTTGTGGAATACCGATACCTTGATCCATAGTGACCTTCCTGTACATAGCTTCAAACCGACTGCACAGCGATAAAGGTTCATCGTGTATAGTTGGCCTGAATTTCATCAGGATTTCTGGAGTCACGTCCCCGTGGCCAGTTGCCAGTGTCATTAGTAAGGAAAGGCGTTCTTCCTTATCATGAAACTGTCCATTACTGGATTCTGTTCTCCCCATTGCTTCATACCTCTGATTGAGGTGTATAGGCAACCACAACTTGAATAGCTCCATTCGAAGTTCTGGAGCCACAGAATATTTATTGCAGTGACCTTCAAAGATATCACATGCAGTAAACGCATCTAGACTGGGATCAAATTTTGGGATCTCCTTGCAGATCCATAACAGAAATTTTATCCTTTCCATACTGTTACGGTTAGGATAAAATTCATCTGACCTTACTGAACGATTTGGCGGATTGGAAGTGGTGTGATCCCTTTCCCACCTACCTCCATATCCCCAACTCTCGTCCTGACCCTGGAAGCGGTCGCTACGTGTATACTCCCTTGGTGTTTGAGTGAAATGTAGCGACCGTTCCACCTGTCCCCTGGACTCTATAGCTCCGGATCTCTGATCCATGGGAGACGTGGACCCTGTTGCCGCGGTCTCCCCATCCTGTGCAGTACCCCAAACACAAACCTGTTTCGTGGGCAAAGGCACCATGCTATTTGTACCAGGCCGTGACAGATTAGAGATGACCTGTTGCAAATTCACAATCGTTTGCGACTTTGCAGCCAGATCCTCTCTAAGTGTGCTCACTAGTGCATCCATGGATGCAACTCTGCTCTTGAACTGATTTATCTCAGTGTACAGACTGAGGAGCTCTCTATCCATGTCAGAATAATAGGTTTCTTTCTCTGATATCCTAGATTCTAACACACAGATTTCCCGGCCCCTGTCGGCTGTACACTGGGCCCTTTCTTCTAGCTCAGTTTCTAGAGTGTGTATACGTTTTATGCTTTCCACACAACAATGGCAGTGTAGGTTATCCGATGTGGAAACTTTGTCTGCTTTACTTGTGGTAGCAAGTGTTTCCACATGCTCCGGCCTGCAAATGCTGTCCTCAAAAGTATACACTAATTTTGCCAGCATTTGGAGGCGTTTCTTTGTTTTGTGGAAAACACTTTTACTAATACAAACTCTATCATGTGCGTATGCTGGTCCAGTAAAGTTGACCAGAGCATCTCTGTGGACTTATATGCGGTGGCAGTATTGGTTAAATGTGCTATTTCTACACAGGTGCTTAAGGGTGGAGAAGTTCATACTCACCTGTTCAGATGCCATGTTGCTTGGTGTCGTCTGTTCCTTCGTCCCTCTTGTGCTGCTTGGAAAAAGGTCCTTTACTCCGGAACGCCTTCTTTCCCGACCAGCTGGACTCCTCAGATGAACCAAACGTTGATGGTTTTGAACGAAGTGACGTGATGATCTCCCGATAGACGTGTGAATCGTGTAAAGGAATCAGAAAAATCGATTAAATCAGAAAAAGGTTCTCTGATGAGGACTGTGTCCTGTGTCTTACTAAGACTGAAAAACTGTGTCACCGTCTGAGCTATCAGGGCACTGAACGCACAGAATAACGGATCACTTCACCGTGCCTCCTGTTATCTGTGTCCACGTTCCTCTGGCCTGATCCGCTCCAGATGATGACCACAGGTTTTCAGTACAAAAGACACTAGAACAACCTCAAACAGTGGGCCTAGGCTCGCCAATTTGTTGTAGGGCTGGTTCTGTTTGTCGGTTATTATGGTCGGTTATGACTACAATCACCGATATCCAGAATCTTCCCTTCCTTACCACTTTCTGTTCCTATGCTGATTAACTATATATATATATACTTAATGAAAACAAGTCTGTTCTAATAAATGAATATTTATTAAACACACCCAAAAAGTCTCCAACAATAATATATAGATTTCTAGATAGCACGATAACTAAGACACAATCAATTACTGTTACAATGATGTAAAACACCCACAGTTACTAATACCCACGTTGCCAAAATATACATGCACACTATATTAGTGATCTATCTATCCCTAATAGAGAGAGAAATAGAGAGAAATATACAGAGGGAGAGAGAGAGATATAGGGAGAGAGAGAGAGATATAATACTTAGAGAGAGAGAAAGTGATATAGAGAGAGTGATAGAGTTATAGGATGATACTTATGACCAGATGAGGATGTCCTTCCATGGTGCGTCCAGGTAGAAAGAGAGAGAGGGTCTTGAATTCACCTCCTTTTATATATCACATCCACACCCACATGCAACCTACAACTCCGCCCTTCTCAGGTATCTTTTGTGGTAACTATTTCCAATCACCTCCTGTAATATGCAGTAATAATTCCCTGCCTGCGGATGGCGTACTTGTATCAGGGAAGAAAGTCTTGTGTCAAATAAGTTTTAACACTCTTTGATTGGTAAACAATGTCTACTTATCACCCCAGACATCTTGGCTGCTGTGAGAATAACCCTTTGTGGCAGCAGCCTGTAGATCTTTGATATTTAAATTAAGAGTCTTATCTGATAGCTTCCCACATTAAAATGCAAGAATGGACATCTTCTGATATGGTAATTAACCATGTCAGAAGATGAACAATTTCCATCAGATACAGCTGCCTATTCCACCAAGGTGGGCATAAATATAGATATCTACACATACATGCCCATAAAGAGAGATATACATTTATGTGTCATATTAATTATTAATTATGCCATCACTTCCCCCTCAACACTTGTGTGCAAACGGATGCAATCATAAGGAAGCACGGACACTGTAAGTCTCTGTAATGGGTCTTTACTGTAACCAGCAGGCAGTACATGGCATACAGTTAACGGGTAGTGGACTGGGTGGACTCAGCAGTGATAGGTGTCCCTCAGAGATCCGTAGTGTTCCTCCATTCTAGCTAAGTATTTGCCATTGTCGCCCAGGAATACCAGGTCGGGTACGGGGAGGCTGCTTCAATCCCTATCCAAGATGTACGTTATGGATGTTCTGGGGAGCCTTGGGTCCGTCGGTGGGTACACCGCTGGTTAGACGACTGGAATTTGGCGGGTGGTGGGGTGCTCCTCTGAAGCTGCTCCTCCACGCTTCTGGTTCGCGTAGCAGAGGTGAACTGCTGCCAGCTTCGGTACCAGTGAACCGGCTGAGAGTTGGGCACAGGGGTCTTTTGGAACCCGTGGTTGGTGATGCCCGTTCCTGGTTGTTGAGGCCTCAGGTGCTAACACCCGACCGGTGACGGCCCGGGGGCTGCACGAGGTGCAGAGCCCCCGCTCCTACTCCAAGTTCAAGTCTGTGTCTCTCTCTTGTCTAGACTCTCCCAGACTACTCACTGAAAACTGTACTTCTCCTACACACTAACCTTGCACTCCGCCCACCAGGACCTTGGATTGACCCTCTATGTTAAGTGATGCATGCAGGGTTTGGATCTCTAAGTTAACCCAATGACTGCTGGGTCGGAGAATATTGCGGCTGCATTTATGGCTGCAATACCCTCCTGTGACGCACTCGTTGCGGGGCGCCACACTGTTACTTGCTATTCCCTCTGCAACTGCCACTTCTCATCCTCCTGTAAATAAACCTGTTAAGATTTCTAACCCCATCTTTTTGTGAGTGTGTACGGAGCATGGACAGGGGTTTCCCGAATTGACCCCTAGCAGAAGGCAAATACCGTATTTTTTGCTTTATAAGATGCACCTGATTATAAAACGCACCCCCAAATTTGGTGATGGAAAAGGGAAAAAAATGTTAAAGGGAACCTGTCAGACTGTTTATGCCTCCCCAGCTATCATTGTCTGTACCTGCAGCATCATAGTCCTGTTCTAATCATCCCTGTCTGAGCTCATAGTGTAATGTGAAAGGTGAAAAAAAAGTATTTATACACTTACATTTCCTTATGTAATGAGGCAGTCAGTCCCCAGCTTGGAGGACGGAGACTGTTTGGCAGGTTAATAGTTAACATTTCAGACTTGTGCTAGAACATGTTGGGAGACCTGATGTGATGTCATAACCATGTGACTACAATAGGCGGAGCTAA
Organism: Allobates femoralis; assembly: GCA_033576535.1. Lineage (NCBI taxonomy): Eukaryota > Metazoa > Chordata > Amphibia > Anura > Aromobatidae > Allobates > Allobates femoralis. The sequence continues at coordinate 411,099,122 of JARQOC010000002.1, forward strand.
GTTCTCATAGAACTTAATACGTTTGCTGGCTTAGCTCCGCCCACTATGGTCACATGATCGTTACATCACACAGGTCCTTTAGCTATCCAAGTTAAAAGTGAGTTAACTATTATCCTGCCAGACAGTCCCCCTGTTCCAAGGTGGGGACTGAAATATAAGTGTATAAATGCTTTTTTTCACCTTTCACATTACACCATGAGCTTAGACAGGGATGATTAGACTGGTATTATAAAGCTGCAGCTACAGACAGTGATAGCTGGGGAGGAATAAACCACCTGACAGATTCCCTTTAAATGGGGTCCATTTTATAATTCCAGTTTCCATCTAGCAAATCATATAGGAAATATGTCCCTCACAGCTCCCTCATCTTGGTACTTTGTCCAACATCCTGGAGTATAGCCCACTTGTGCTGGCGCACGTCCCCCAGTGATGGATCACATCCCCCAGTGATGGCATACATCCCCTATTGATGGCACACCTCCACCAGTGCTGGCACATGTCCCCCAGTGCTGGCACACTTGCCCCAGTGCCTACACTCACTCCCCTGTGCTGGCATACTTGCCCCAGTGCAGGCAGAATTGCCCCTGTGCCTGCACACAGCCCTCTTTGCTGATATACTTGCCCCAGTGCAGGCACACTGGCCCCTGTGCCTGCACTCATCCCCCAGTGCAGGCACACTTGCCCCTGTACCTGCACTCACCCCCCAGTGCAGGCACATGTGCCCCATCACTGTTTAGAGCCCCCCCTGCTGGCACGGACATAATAAAATAAAAAATCATTACTGCAAGTTCTGACGATTGCTTCCTTTCCGCCAGCTGAGCAGTGACATACTGCTTTGGTCCCGGCCATCGGGAGCACACTGTGATGACATCCGATCACATGATATGCTCCCGTCACATGACCAGATGCCGAGACCAAAGCAGGAAGTCACCACTCAGCTGGCAGAAGGGAGCGATCGGAAGGTGAAGTAATGATTTTTTATTTTATTATGTGCGCACCAGCAGGGGGCTCTAAACAGTGATGGGGCAAGTGTGCCTGCACAGGGGGGTGAGTGCAGACACACCTGATATGCGCTGCACCCCTGTCCAGAATTTGGCGCTGATTTCAGCACCAAGGTGATGGACAGCAGCAGCGCAGTGCATATTGGAAGAGGCTAATGAGCGGGAGCACGTGACCTCCCATTGCCTCCTGCAGCCCACAGCCAGCCCACCCCAGCCCTGGACACCACTCCAGAGCTGCACCCAGCCTCCCCTGCAGTAAAGGACCATACATTCCCATTATGAGACGCATCCCTCACTTTCCCCCAAACTTGGGGAACAAAAGTGTGTCTTATAATGCGAAAAATACCATACCCCTTCTGAATTCCTCTAGAGCTCCTAGAGCTCACTGCTTAGATCAATCAAGACAGATATTGTTGCACCCCTGCGGATCCAGTTGCCATAGAGGTACTGCACCCCTGTTAGGGTGTAGTATTCCACTCACTGGTTAGGAGGGTACAGACCGGTACCGGGACACCCAGATCACACTAGGAACAATTGTAGTGGGGTTAGGTGGTGAAGGAAGTAGTTAGAGGGAGCACCTGGGGAGGAGTGAAGTTAGGAAGCACATACGTAGATGATATGGGACACGTGACAAAGGGTATAAAAAGAGAGAGAAACATCTAGAACGTAGGAGACGACAGTGAGAAGAGACTGTTGAATAGAGAAAGTGACCAGCTGTGGAGAGGTGGTAGAACAGCTGAGGAGAGGCCATTGAAAACCAAGGTCGACTTGGAGGGAAGCTAGAGAAAGGAAGCCTGTAACAGAAGGAAAAAAACCTGAGAGAAGTGTCCAGACGCCAGACTGAGGAGCAGAGAAGGAGAACCAGGTGGCTCCAAAATGAAAAGGGGTTCCCAGAGGCACGGAAAGTGAGCAATCCACCCATAAGTCTTGTATCCACTGTCAGGCGTAGGCAAGTGGAGGGACTAGGCCGCAAGGGGCACCAGGAACCCAAAAGACTAGTGGAGAAGACGAGGCTCAGCTAGTAACCCAGAGACTGTGTAGCACTTCCAAGGTGACACGGGCGACAACTGCTGAAAAGGTGGCAACCAAAGGGCTAAGGGAAGAAACTGCAGGGGAACCCCTAAGAAAAGCCCACAGTCACTGGCTCAGAGCTCTGTGTGGTGAGGCGCAAGGCAGGACCGGTGAGGCAAACGCTGTGTGAGACGACCTGGAAAGGACAGAGGAGGGGTGCCGGTTACATACCATCCTACTACTAGTGAGTAGCTGGATCCCTGCCTCCGAGAACCCAGTGCTCAGCGAGCTGTTACACAAAGACTGTGAGTAAAAGATCTGAAGATCTGCAAACCGCTGTGTCTGTGAACTTTCTTAACGCGTCCAAAGCACCAGAAACACAACTACCAACTCCTCAGATATCTTTGGCCCCTTAGGGGTCAGCCTACCCATAGAAGGCTTAAGAACAGTGCTGCCTTCTAACCATTGGCCCCCATGAAGACCGTCGAGCAGCGGCGGCCAGCTATAGCCTCAACCTGCGGGTGGCATCATGTATAAATTAACAAATATCCCCAGGTCCAGTCATCCCTGCCCAGAATGAACCCTCCATGCCAGAGCCCTATCCCTGAGAGAGAGACAACCACACCGAACTTTTATGTCACGGAGCCGTGTCTCAGTTCCTGTGATCCCTGTGATGAAGCCTTGAAACAGTCCGGTTCCGAGTATCCTAAGGCCTTGGTGGGGTGTGTCAATATGGAGGCTTTAACCGAAGCACAAGTGTCCATGTGGTATATTTGAGGAACACAGTTTTGCAGTATGTGGCAAACTCTCCAATGTAGCTGATTAAGAAGTACTGCAGATTGCGAATCAAGTTCATTGAGCTGTCTGTCCCAGAGTGGTTGACAGAAGGAGTGATGAAGTGAGTCCGTTATCATCAGCTCTAATAACTACTGAGGGAACATTAGAAAAAGGGTACTTCCCATCTGTCATAGCTGTGCCATTAAAACATGGGCTACATTGGAAGATTACCTGGCCTGTGAGGCCCGAAGCAGGAACATCATAGACTGTGAGCCCTCAAGGACAGGGTCCTCTCCCCTCCTGTGCCTGTACAATTTGATTGTCCATACATATTGTACTTGTCCTCGTCTGCCCTTTCCATTTGTAAAGCGGCATGGAATGTAATGGCGCTATATAAATAAATAAATAAATAACAATAATCATCTCCTGACACAAGTACACAGCCCTGGTGGTCTAGCCGGTGTTGATATCCCACTCCTACTTAGGACAAATCTGAAGAAACTACCAATATGGGAGATGTGGTGCTGGCAGCTATGAAAGAAGTTACTTAGTTTACAAAATTGCAGGCTGGAGGGACCTACCGTCATCTGAGAACCTTCTCAGGTGTTATTCCCGTCCCAGCTGGTGAAGCAGGATATGACACGTGGAAGGCTTTATCTAGAAGAATGGCAGTGCACTGATGCTGTGAAGCAGAGAATTGTGGAGAGTCTGAAGGGTCCTGTTATGGAAGTGGTGCAGGATGCTTGGAGAAGCCAGTTGGAGACATTTAAAGATTACACAGCTACCCTTGAAGATGCTTTTGGGTCCACAGAGGAGGCCGCAATTCTCCTTTATAGACTCTGCAGCACTTACCAGGGCTCTGGTGAGATTATCTTTATCAACTGGACAAACTGGTGCCTAGAATCGTACCCAAGGACGGAATTAGGCTCGAATAAGTTGATCAGTGTTGTCTAGAAAAAGTGCTCCAAGGAGCTGAGTCACAATCTCATTTCTTAACGACTAAGGTGCTGTGATAAATAGCAGATTTCCCGTGCTTTCCATCAGCTGCTTAAGGAAGTGCAATCAGATGAAGCTCTCCTGGGGCCAGAGAACAGGTGACCCAGTGAGTGGCTGCTGTCCCTGTTGCATCTTGAGCCAAGCCATCAAGAGGGAGAATTCTTGAAGGTCATTGAGAAGAAAGGATAACAAATTGCACAACTTCTAACCACCTAAGCTCTGAAGGTAGAGCAGTTAAAGCAAATTGTTGAGACAGCTTTCAAAAGCCCAAAACAGCCTCTGCAATTGGCAAGTGATGACCACAGTCGGATGGAAGATACCAAGTCAGAAGAGTGTTTTGTCTGTGAAAGTGTGGCGCCCCGCAACGAGTGCGTCACAGGAGGGTGTTGCAGCCATAAATGCAGCCGCAATATTCTCTGACACAGCAGTGATCCGGTTAACTGAGAGATCCAACCCTGCATGCATCACCTAGAACAGAGGGCCAACCCAGGGTCCTGGTTGGCGGAGTGCTAGGGAAGTGTGTAGGAAGTACAGTCACTTAGTTAGTCAGTAAGTGGTCTAGAGAAGAGAGAACTTGAACTTGGAGTAGGAGCGGGGGCTCTGCACCTCGTGCAGCCCCTGGGCCGTCACCGGTCGGGTGTCAGCACCTGAGGCCTCAACAACCGGGATCGGGCATCATCAACCACGGGTTCCAAAATACCCCCGTGCCCAACTCACAGCCGGTTCACTGGTACCGAAGCTGGCAGCAGTTCACCTCTGCTACGCGAACCAGAAGCGTGGAGGAGCAACTTCACAGGAGCACCCCACCACCAGCCAACTTCCAGTCATCTAACCAGCGGTGTACCCACCAGGGACCCAAGGCTCCCCAAAACATCCAGAACGTACATCTTGGATAGGGATTGAAGCAGCCTCCCCGTACCCGATCCCGGTATTCCTGGGCGACAATGGCAAAATACTTAGCTAGAATGGTCCAGGAACACTTGCGGATCTCTAAGGGACACCATCACTGCTGAGTCCACCCGGTCCACTACCCGTAAACTGTATACCATGTACTGCCTGCTGGTTACAGTATACAGTAAAGACCCGTTGCAGAGACTTTCTGTGTCCGTGCTTCCTTATGAACTGTCCGTCCGCACTACAAGGTAACCGCAGCTGCCGCACAACATCTTAAGCAGCTCCAGCCTCCGGGGATCACCGCTCAGCCTGTGGGGAGCGTTCCATCTTGCTGCTGTCCATCCCCCGGAGGTTCCGCAGCGTCGGTAACGATTACCGAAACTACTCATAGGTGGCGTCACAAATAAATTAAACCCCTTTAATCTGTTCCTACAAGACGTCTTCAACTTTTGATCTGCACTCCACCGGGCCCGGCTACCGGCAGGCGCGGCCCACCCGTGACAAGGAGGAAGGAGCTACAGCCTGTCTAAACTGGAGTCCACGGGCTTACGGTGAGTCAAAAGCACCCATCATATAGCTTGCCAGTGTGTGAAGAGGTTGACTTCAAAGAGATCTCGGGATCCCCCACCTAACAAGAAGAGGCAGACGGGAAACGTGGAAGAGGGCAAGTAGAGTTCCATATTGGCCCCCCTTCAAAATCAGAGGTGTATTCTATGGTTCCATCTCATCCTGCCCAGTCAGAGCGATTTTCTAAAGGTGACATAGGATCAGCACCACATGTACCAGCTGCCTGTATCAATGGGCAGCCTTGCACTGTCTTGATGGATAGTGGATCACAACTATCATTTTTCAGAAGTGGCACAGAAAATACATGTCAGAAGTGTCCTTGCAACCCCAATCTGGACTTGTAGTCTAGGGATTGGGTAAAAACAGTTACCCTTACAAAGGATACGTGTCTGTCACACTATGGTTCCCAGAGGCAATAGCTGGGGTGGAAAGAGAGGTACACATCATTGCATCAATCTGTCCAGACACAGATGAAAACAGTGCCTGCTATAGTAAGGACAAATGCCAGCCTTTTCCGTACTCTGGCCCAGTGGTGTAGTGAAGTTGGAGGCAATAGATACTCTCAGGCCATCGCAATCTATCCTGTCTGGCTGCTTATGAGAAGAAAGAGGAAAGGGAAAGGAAGGAACTATGTCCTGAACATTTTGACCTCTGTTTTGAAGGTAGTGATTTGCCGAAGGAGGAAAAACAGTCAGTGATAAGTGGTATGATGGACCATACCGGATCCTTCTCATTGGGTGATTGGGACCTGGGCCTTGCAAGAGGAGTGGAGCACCATATCCGGCTGACTCATGAGAAGCCATTTAGAGAAAGATCCCGACAATTGACTCCTGCAGTTGTGGAGGATCTCTGAAGGCACTTACAGGGCTTACTGGACTCCAGACTTATCATACAGTCCAACAGCCCATACACAACCCCGATTGTGATTGCTTGAAGAAGAATGAGGCTATCAGAATTTGTGTGGATTACCGCACTCTAAACAAATGCACTGTCCCCAATCAGTATACTGTGCCTAAGTGTCACAGGCTGATATACGATGACAAGCTACGGTCTATGTTGGATGCTGCTGTGATTAAATGTGGGGGAATTTCTTCTTGAACTGCGTGAGTTAATGTCAGTTCTGCTGCTTTGTGCTGTGCTCTGTTTTCAAATATTTTTATTAAAGGAAGAGGGTAGGGAATAACAGGAGGACTTAAATAGGGGAAGGGAAGGGGTGGGGAAATTTTACATTAAATACAAACACAACACAAACAGGTAATTTTACAGCGATAAATAAACATTTTCGTCTTCAGGTACATCAAGTTCCAAACTATGAATTTTACATCTTACACTTTACATACATTAATACCGTAATACAGAAAGAAAGGTTAGGGTTAAACTCAAAAGAAAGTATAATGTCAGCCGGCTCCTGTCAGCTGCTGTACATTTTTATGCATGCAGGCACCGGCTCCACTGAGAGCAGAGCGCATACTATAGCTATTGTAGGTATAGTATGTGCGCTGTTCGAGGTTCTGAAGCCATTTACAGTAGATCTATGGGATAATTTTATAATTGATGCTAAATAATAGTTAAGCGGCCGTCACACGCACAGATATCTTGCAAGATATCGCTTGAACGCGCCAGATGAAACATCGCTTGAACGATGTCTGTGCGTGTGACGGCAGGATACGACGAGCGATTCATGATCAAATCGCAAGATCGAGATCTGAGCCCCGGACCTCAGATCTTGCGATTAATGATTTGACGATCTGCCTCATCGTGGTGTATAACACCACGATGAGCGATCTCCCAGCGGCAGAGCCTATGCTGGGAGATGGTAACTATGGTACACCTCGGGTTACTAAGCGATGCGCGGCGCCTAGTAACCCGATGTGTACCATAGTAACCAGCAAGATCGCGGATCCACATCGCTGGTGAGTCTGTCTGTGTGACATCTCACCAGCGATGTGAGCGATATTGTAAGCGATCGCGCGTGCACGTGATCGCTTAC
>JARQOC010000002.1:411106457-411132643 GCA_033576535.1 Allobates femoralis
GGCCCCCCCCGAGTACTAAAGAAAACCCCAAGGGGGGGCCTGCAATAGAAAGTGCGGGCCCCCGCAAAGAGGCGTAGCTTTAAGAACAAAAGGGAGAAGAGCCGCGTGGTGCGAGAGAGAGAGAAGCATCATGGCAGACAAGGTTCTGAGACCCCGGAGGGCAGCCCCGCATCAGAGAGCGCTCCCAATCAGATGGGACCCCCAGGAGTGGGTAATTTTTTTTTAAACCGGGGGCCCCAAAGGGACTTTAAACGAGGCTATAAAACGAACTTAGTCATTTGTTAAAAGCTGCACATTTTGGGGGCCAAATGAACGCAGGGAAAAAAAGGTCCAGGTTGCAGAAAGCGGCACTAAGAGCACTGGTGCAAGACCCTCCCCCTCCCACACCACCTTTGACCCCACCAGAAAAAGGGAACCAGCAGCAGCACCGGGGAACCCGGGGACCGGCGGCAGTCCCAGAGTCGCCAGGGGGAGTTACCAGCTCCCTACACTTGCCCCAAACCAGAGTTGGTACCCCCAGCCCAAAGATGATACCACCAAGTTGGAAGCCAGTAAAGGGGGGCTCGGAAGAACCTGTGTGAGCGGGAAGGCGGTGGGGTTTGCATTGGGCCTTCCATATAAGTCTGATGTCAGGGAGTCTGATGGTGGCCCGGGCGGAGAACAGAGCCCCGGGCCCGAGATGCTACTGGACCTGAAGGAAAGGCTGAGGAGGAAGAGGAACGACAGCAGCAAAAGGGACTGTTGGCGGCTGCAGGAGGAGGCAAAACTTGGAGGAGAAACGGGAGATGAGGAGGCTTCACTTCCCAAAACCCCGGGAGAGCCCGGGACCGTGGAGTCATAGTAGACTTTAAACCCTTAAAGGAAAAGGCTGGGGGGTTTATTAAGGAGTATGGGGTGGAGCATGAGGGGGTGCGCGGAAACCGACGGGCTTCCTGGAACCGCGCGCAAAGCGCATGCGCGGCTCCATACAGGAGAACGGGACGCGCGTTTTATTTTACACAGTTTAGGGGAGGCAGCAGCAGGCGGGGGACCATGATGAAAAGGGGGGGGCGGGGCAAGGAGCGTTTAAAACCCCCCCCCCCCGGTCTTTGGGCTTCAGAAGTGTGAGCATTTACCTAACTAATATTTCATTGTATAAAGGGCATTTAAAAAAGGTATAGCCCCCTTTTCAGAATGGGAGCCCCTTTGTGCTGCAGAAGGTGGCTATTATAGCTTTTGATGCCCGGGGGGGGGAAAGGTTGCTTTAATGTTTAAAATTTTAGTTATTATGCTAAAGGGAAAAAATTTTGTGTGTCCGGAAATACTGGGTTGCTCGGGGACAAACAAAATTCTGCCAAGGGGGAATGTGGTGGGCCCCCCCCCGGGTTTTAAAAAGCCACCAGAGGTACTGAACTTCTGCAGTTAGGAAGTGTAAATGCCCCCCGTTCTCCAGGTGTCGGGAAGGGATTTGGGTTGGGGCCCCAACACACACACACACCCCACACAACAAAACACTGACGGCCCCCTGGGAAAAATGGGTGGGGCCCTGAGGGAGTGCCCAGGCCATAAAAGGGGGACGGGACAGTGTTAGTGATGTTCAGTTCAGTTGTAGGAGACGGAGGAGTAACATCAACTAACGGAGGAGTGGTAGTCAGGGGAGCAGAGGTGGTGTGGTGCCGACTCCCGTGGGTTGGAGCAATGCCACCCCGCTCGCCCACGGGAGGGAAAGCATGACTGACTGAGAGAAGAGCCCTAAGGGTGCGAACAAGGCATCAACTCCCGTATGCCTGAATCTGACGAGACAGAGGGGTTGGTGGAGGACACAGGGACCGGCCCTGCAGACAGTGTGGAAGCTTCAAGCCCAAGCCAAAACCGGAGGCCTCAGACCCTTTAAAGGGAGCTGTGGCCGAACATCTAACACATCTTGGGGAAGGTAGCCGAACTAGGGAGCAGTACCCGGGAGGGATCCTAATGGTGACCGGGACACACAGAAGCACCTGTGGCTACCGGTACCTGAGCTCTGTGTAGCGGAGGGCATCGAGAGCCTGGGGGGCAGAGCAACAATCTGCTCACCTCAGATGAAAGTTACCCCTTATAACGCCGAGAGAGAAGAGACTCACCAGAGACTGTAACATGTAGAAAGCAGAGTAAGGGCACCAACCATGGCTTAACTGTACCGACCTGGTTCTGGAGAAAGAGTAAAGTACTGGAGACTGGCAGAGAGCGTACCCAGCGGCCATGTTTAACACCTGAGTAAAAGTTACCGAACTGCAGCTGTGGTGTGAGAGACTTTTATTTGCGGCGACCATCGGCTGCAGAGGCCGCCTATGACACCAGAGGAACTGCTGACCGAGTGACCAACTGCCGAGGTAAGAGCTGGGGATACCACTCCACTGCCCTGGGGAATGCGCTCTGCCTGTGGGGAGCGGGACTATCTATGCTGCCGGTCATCATCCCCAGAGGTTCTGCAGCAGCAGCCGCCCTGGCGCATACCGCAGGTGGCATCACGAATACCCTCTTATCCCCTCAGACTTTCCCTAACATCATCCCCTTTATTAAAATGACACCGCGAGGGTCACAGTACCAGGTATCAGCCCCTGTCTGTTCCTGTTAAAAGAACCGAGAAGTGAAGTCATGAGAACAGCTAGCAACTGCCCGGTACCGAATCTTCCACGGTCCTGGAGTGAGTGTTTGAGAAACACGTCACCATTTCTGTATTTATCACCCACTCCTGGTTTTGGCTACAAATACTGATGTGAAAAAAATGGCCAAAAACTGAACATGTGAACGTCATCGTAACCTGCAGATATATTAATCTGCAGGTTAGTAGCGTTCTAATGCTATGCAGCCTAAAAACTAAAAGCCCCCACTAACAGGAACTCTATTCCTCACGACAGGTTCTGGTGTTCAGTCATAGGCGTGTCTTCGATGTGGCTCTAGTCATCGTTCAATACTTTGTGACCAGCGGAGTGTAATCACCTCCTGGCACTGATTGACAGAAGGTCCTGTACAGATGCAAGGCCGAGCTGGATGTCAGCCGGTGCTGAGGCGTGATTACAGCCTCCGCTCCCTTGTCGTGCCTAAAACTACGCTGACCCTGCCCCAATGACTGAAAGCCTGAGGCTGCCATAAGGAATAAAAGTTAGTTCCCCGTGCAGCGGCTGCATGGCGTTAGAATGCTATTAACCTTCAGATCAATCTCATATCTGCAGGTTATTGCACTTTTTTCATGATATAACAGATATGGTTCATGAGCATACAATATTATTAGTGGACTAAGCTATATATGATATCTTAGTCAGCAATATTACACTAACTTGGTCTCACTGCTTTCTATGGGATATCATTCTAAACTAATGTCAATGGTGATTTGTGGTTGCTATTTAGCCCTGCAGTATTAGTACAGACATTTATCTATACAACATAGCATGCAGCAGAGTAACCATGGGGACCCAAGGAAGACTTGGAATGAACTATGAATACTATACAACCATGGATAACAAATGGGTTGCAGGAATGGAGAGGTTAAAGATATCATGAGGTAACTATTCCCAATGTCCTTTAATTTTTGTGCAGGTTAAGGCTTAAAGGCTGAAAATTACTCTAAACAGTGTCCAGAAAAATGTACACAAATTGGAGTCAAAATTCTCTTTATGATATTGCTGATACGTATGCAGCCAAGAAATTGGCTATTTCTACATGTTGCCTAGTTACACTATTAGGCTGGAGTAAAGGACAAAACATGAAGATACAATTTCAGGTTTCAATAGATGCACTTGAGTATACTGTAGGAAAAATAATAACAATAATAATGTTAAAAAAATAATCATACTTGTCAGGATCTAATCTGTTCATCATTTATACCTTATAAAAGGATAGCAGTGGAGCCGGCAGGGCCACACCAATACCACTCCCAGTGAATAAGCACACTAACTTCTCTTTAGGCAAACCATTAAATTTCTTTATTATTAAAAAAACACAATTTCATAAAAATGTAAACACATATACATGTTACAGGGCGCTCAACGAGCCTTTTTGCAGCATTTGTTCTGCGTTTCTTTAATGCTGCATTGTTCATGTCATTAGAAAGGCTGTCAATTGGAAAATGCAGCCCAAAAATGCACCAGATAATTGACAGGGAAATTTCTGAATGCAAGCATTTTCTGCAGCAAAAACGCAACACCTAAAAACGCACATGTGGGCACAGCTTTCTTAAAAATACATTGACTGTAATGATAAAGCTGTGGGTGCTGCATGTTTGCTGCAGAAACGCAGAGTGTACACATAGCCTTAGAGAGAGTTACAGACACACACAGACCAGTGCTGCTGGTTCCTAATATGTTTTTATCTCACCCCAGTGCTGAATTCACAGCTACACTCAGGCCCGGACTGACAGGCGGGAGGAGCGGGACTTTTCCCGATGGGCCGGCCGGTGGCGGGGTGTGGGGGCCGCCCGTTCCTCCCGCCGCAGGCCTGGCTACTGTTAAATGATTTTGCGGTCGCCGCCGCCGCCACCGGCCGCCTGCATAGCGGGGTCTGAGGAGCGGCGCCGACCGCCAAGTTGCAGCGCCATTATATGTCTGAGAGAGACTCACTTGTTGGTGCGGTCGCACAGACTCTGCACACCTATCAGCGGGTGGCCCAGGCAGCGGCTCATCCTTCTATTGGAGCGGGCTGTGCTGTGCCGAAATCACTACAGCACGTTCTTTGTGGGCGGAGAGAGCACACATTCTGCTCTCCCGCCAAGGAAATGGAAACACACCGGCCACCCCGACCCCAGCCATTACCGGTGGTCCCTATGCAGGCAGCCAGTGGAGCTGGCCTGAAGACAGTGTACAGTCTCTTCCTCACTCTTCCTGTGTGGCCTGTCAGCTGGGGACCTGGGGCAGAGCGAGACAGCAAACGAAAGCTGAGGAAAGCAAGGCAAGGTACTTTCACCATCAGCTGAGGCACTTGTCTCTGTGTGTGCGGCTGGGGCTGTGCCTCTGTGTGTGCGGCTGGGGCTGTGCCTCTGTGTGTGCGGCTGGGGCTGTGCCTCTGTGTGGGCGGCTGGGGCTGTGCCTCTGTGTGGGCGGCTGGGGCTGTGCCTCTGTGTGGGCGGCTGGGGCTGTGCCTCTGTGTGTGCGGCTGGGGCTGTGCCTCTGTGTGTGCGGCTGGGGCTGTGCCTCTGTGTCTGCGGCTGGGGCTGTGCCTCTGTGTCTGCGGCTGGGGCTGTGCCTCTGTGTCTGCGGCTGGGGCTGTGCCTCTGTGTCTGCGGCTGGGGCTGTGCCTCTGTGTCTGCGGCTGGGGCTGTGCCTCTGTGTGTGCGGCTGGGGCTGTGCCTCTGTGTGTGCGGCTGGGGCTGTGCCTCTGTGTGTGCGGCTGGGCTGTGCCTCTGTGTGTGCGGCTGGGGCTGTGCCTCTGTGTGTGCGGCTGGGGCTGTGCCTCTGTGTGTGCGGCTGCGGCTGTGCCTCTGTGTGTGCGGCTGCGGCTGTGCCTCTGTGTGTGCGGCTGCGGCTGTGCCTCTGTGTGTGCGGCTGCGGCTGTGCCTCTGTGTGTGCGGCTGGGGCTGTGCCTCTGTGTGTGCGGCTGGGGCTGTGCCTCTGTGTGTGCGGCTGGGGCTGTGCCTCTGTGTGTGCGGCTGGGGCTCTGCCTCTGTGTGTGCGGCTGGGGCTGTGCCTCTGTGTGTGCGGCTGGGGCTGTGCCTCTGTGTGTGCGGCTGGGGCTGTGCCTCTGTGTGTGCGGCTGGGGCTGTGCCTCTGTGTGTGCGGCTGGGGCTGTGCCTCTGTGTGTGCGGCTGCGGCTGTGCCTCTGTGTGTGCGGCTGGGGCTGTGCCTCTGTGTGTGTGTGGCTGGGGCTGTGCCTCTGTGTGTGTGTGGCTGGGGCTGTGCCTCTGTGTGTGTGGCTGGGGCTGTGCCTCTGTGTGTGTGTGGCTGGGGCTGTGCCTCTGTGTGTGTGGCTGGGGCTGTGCCTCTGTGTGTGTGGCTGGGGCTGTGCCTCTGTGTGTGTGGCTGGGGCTGTGCCTCTGTGTGTGTGGCTGGGGCTGTGCCTCTGTGTGTGTGGCTGGGGCTGTGCCTCTGTGTGTGTGGCTGGGGCTGTGTCTCTGTGTGTGTGGCTGGGGCTGTGCCTCTGTGTGTGGGGCTGGGGCTGTGCCTCTGTGTGTGTGGCTGGGGCTGTGCCTCTGTGTGTGTGGCTGGGGCTGTGCCTCTGTGTGTGTGGCTGGGGCTGTGCCTCTGTGTGTGTGGCTGGGGCTGTGCCTCTGTGTGTGTGTGGCTGGGGCTGTGCGTCTGTGTGTGTGTGGCTGGGGCTGTGCCTCTGTGTGTGTGGCTGGGGCTGTGCCTCTGTGTGTGTGGCTGGGGCTGTGCCTCTGTGTGTGGGGCGGGGCTGTGCCTCTGTGTGTGTGGCTGGGGCTGTGCCTCTGTGTGTGTGGCTGGGGCTGTGCCTCTGTGTGTGTGGCTGGGGCTGTGCCTCTGTGTGTGTGGCTGCGGCTGTGCCTCTGTGTGTGTGGCTGCGGCTGTGCCTCTGTGTGTGTGGCTGGGGCTGTGCCTCTGTGTGTGTGGCTGGGGCTGTGCCTCTGTGTGTGTGGCTGGGGCTGTGCCTCTGTGTGTGTGGCTGGGGCTGTGCCTGTGTGTGTGGCTGGGGCTGTGCCTCTGTGTGTGTGGCTGGGGCTGTGCCTCTGTGTGTGTGGCTGGGGCTGTGCCTCTGTGTGTGTGGCTGGGGCTGTGCCTCTGTGTGTGTGGCTGGGGCTGTGCCTCTGTGTGTGTGGCTGGGGCTGTGCCTGTGTGTGAGTGGCTGGGGCTGTGCCTCTTCTGTGTGTGTGGCTGGGGCCGTGTTTGTGTGTGTGCGGCTGGGGCTGTGCCTCTGTGTTTGCGGCTGGGGCTGTGCCTCTGTGTGTGTGGCTGCGGCTGTGCCTCTGTGTGTGCGGCTGCGGCTCTGTGTGTGCGGCTGCGGCTGTGCCTCTGTGTGTGTGGCTGGGGCTGTGCCTCTGTGTGTGTGGCTGGGGCTGTGCCTCTGTGTGTGTGGCTGGGGCTGTGCCTCTGTGTGTGTGGCTGGGGCTGTGCCTCTGTGTGTGTGGCTGGGGCTGTGCCTCTGTGTGTGTGGCTGGGGCTGTGCCTCTGTGTGTGTGGCTGCGGCTGTGCCTCTGTGTGTGTGGCTGCGGCTGTGCCTCTGTGTGTGTGGCTGGGGCTGTGCCTCTGTGTGTGTGGCTGGGGCTGTGCCTCTGTGTGTGTGGCTGGGGCTGTGCCTCGTGTGTGTGGGCTGGGGCCGTGTTTGTGTGTGTGTGGCTGGGGCTGTGCCTCTGTGTGTGTGGCTGGGGCTGTGCCTCTGTGTGTGGCTGGGGCTGTGCCTCTGTGTGTGTGGCTGGGGCTGTGCCTCTGTGTGTGTGGCTGGGGCTGTGCCTGTGTGTGTGTGGCTGGGGCTGTGCCTCTTCTGTGTGTGTGGCTGGGGCTGTGCCTCTGTGTTTGCGGCTGGGGCTGTGCCTCTGTGTGTGCGGCTGCGGCTGTGCCTCTGTGTGTGCGGCTGCGGCTGTGCCTCTGTGTGTGCGGCTGCGGCTGTGCCTCTGTGTGTGCGGCTGCGGCTGTGCCTCTGTGTGTGCGGCTGCGCCTCTGTGTGTGTGGCTGGGGCTGTGCCTCTGTGTGTGTGGCTGGCTGTGTATGGCTGACTATTTGCCTGTGTTAAATACAAAAAGGGGGGGTTGGGGGAACAAGAGGCGCAATAGTGCCCTTATCACTAGACACTAAATTGTGAACTCAGTGAGCAACAGGGGTTCACTCACCTGATCCAGTTGTGTCACCCACAACTGGTTTGAAGACGTGTTAGGAATTATATCCTGATGGCTGCTGCTGGACCTTCACCGACCACTCAGACGTGGAGAAGCATCAGATTACTTGGGAAAGGTGTTTTGCGATCCGCGCTGCCAGACTGACTCGCATCAAAGAAGACACTTGTAGATGAAGTGTTGATCAAATTCTTCCTTTATTCACCGACGCGTTTCGGTGCCCACCTGGCACCTTCATCAGGGTGATGAAGGTGCCAGGTGGGCACCGAAACGCGTCGGTGAATAAAGGAAGAATTTGATCAACACTTCATCTACAAGTGTCTTCTTTGATGCGAGTCAGTCTGGCAGCGCGGATCGCAAAACACCTTTCCCAAGTAATCTGATATTTGCCTGTGTGGTGTGTGTGGCGGTCTGTGTGTGGCTGGCTATGGTTGTATGTGTGTGGGTGACTGCGTGTGTGTGTGTGTGGCTGGCTGTGGCTGTAGCTGTATGTGTGGCTGGTTTTGGCTGGCTGTGTGTGTGGCTGGCTGTTTGTGTGGCTGGCTGTGTCGGCTGGTTGTGTGGCTGGCTATGGCTGTGTGTGTGTGTCTGTCTGCGTCTATATGTGGCTGGTGGCTGTCTATGTGACTACTTGTGTGTGGCTGTAGCTCTGTGTGGCTATATGTGGGTGTCTGTGTGTGGCTGGGTGTGTCTGTGTGTGGCTGGCTGTGTGTCTGTGTGTGGCTGGCTGTGTGTCTGTGTGTGGCTGGCTGTGTGTCTGTGTGTGGCTGGCTGTGTGTCTGTGTGTGGCTGGCTGTGTGTCTGTGTGTGGCTGGCTGTGTGTCTGTGTGTGGCTGGCTGTGGCTGTGTGTGGCTGGCTGTGGCGGTGTGTGGCTGGCTGAAGCTGTGTGTGGCTGGCTGAGGCTGTGTGGTGCTGGCTGAGGCTGTGTGTGGCTGGCTGTGGCTGTGTGTGGCTGGCTGTGGCTGTGTGTGGCTGGCTGAGGCTGTGTGTGGCTGGCTGAGGCTGTGTGTGGCTGGCTGAGGCTGTGTGTGGCTGGCTGAGGCTGTGTGTCTGTGTTGCTGACCACAGAGACCCCAAAATCCTGACAAACAGAACTTTGAAGAGCACCATGTAAATGGATTTGTGGTTGATTATTCCCTCTGCTGTACCATTCACATGTGGCTCTTCAGATAACTCCTTTAAGAATATGGTGAGGGCCACGACAACGTAAAAGCAAAATGTACGGATTGGGGCTGTTTGTTGATATAGTGTGTGGGCTGGTGGGGCTTGTTTTCCAGGGCTGCTTTTTGGTCCCAGTCCGGCCCTGGCTACACTGCCCAGTACAGCTGTATGTTGTTTTACATGCTGCTGCTGTTTCCAAGTAAGTACTACAGAGAGACAAGAGAGCAGGAACCCATCATGTCTGTGGATACTATGGATATGTAAAATATCATACAGCTAGTCTCCACCGTCCACCCACTATCTTGGGGACAATTGAAAGTTAAAGATAGCCTGTAGAGGGAACATTAATGAAAAGTGGAGGATAAGAGTCATATAAAGAAATAGTGTTATTCTTCATGTACACACACAGCTTATTCTGAAAAGTCTCCTGAAACAACAGATAGGTTATATGGAGTCCATGTTATGTACAATGGACAAAATGCATAGTACATAGCCGCAAGTGCAGTTTTATTGATGCATATGACAGGAAATATGCAACAATAAAGCAGCATTTTCAGCTTCACATCACTGGTCTTTCACCCACAAGCAACAAACACAATGCAACTAATTTCAGCAACTGTATATCGCCCCATCCTGCTGCATATCTTCTCAACCCCTTTATACAGAGCTTCATTCTTCAGTATAGGTCTCCTTTCAGCTCCCTCATGCACTTTAGCCTATTAGCCCCTCTACACATAGCCCTATCGTGCAGTCATCGCTTCTCAGTTACCAGCCCATCACTGCTTGTTGGTATGAGTTCCCACACTGTAATGACACCCTGTTCTAGAAACAGCACTGATATGCTGTCAGGACGACGACTGAAAGAGACTGCACTGTGAAGGAGCATCCAGTATTTGGAACTGGAAATATAGCAGGACAGTTCCAATGGTAACTGAAAGGTAAAGAGAGCCTGGAGTGTCATCCTTAAAGGGATATGTGCAAAATGGAGCAGATTTAAAAATGTGATACATTGGCACAAATTAATTAAAGCATGTGTACGTTTTTAATATACCACATTGTGATATTGGGAATAACTCTTTAAAATGTCTTAAAATTGTTAAGCCCTCTTTTACTCTCTGATCCAGACCTACTCTCTTGCAGCTCTTCTGGATATTGTTTATATGCCAACAGCACTGTACCATTGGTAGCCACTGCGGTCACATGCTATACTACTAGAATTATGATTGGGGATGGAAGCCACGATGTCAGTAGTATAGTATGTGACTGCTGCTGTCACTGATAGGCATGATAAGTTGGATGACCTATTGACTGCAAGTAGTACCAGAAACGTGAAGCTACTGGACCCAAATGCCTCCTGCCTAAGATATGTCATTTATCTATATCTTATGAGGCAGAGGGACATTTAGACCCTCCAGGAACCAGAATTGGTTATAACTGTTAACTTACAACTCCTTAAAGTTGCGAACCTTAAGTGTATAAAGTTAAATAGATTATTCCACTCTCAGGAAATTGGACTCCAAGCATGGTAAAACACCTAAAACCATAAACAGAATAGGTACTCACCCATTCCAGGTAGAGTGCTGGGACTCCGCTGCTGCTTAGGTGTCAGTGTTCTAGCTTTAGCAGTGACATCACATTGACAGAGCACATCTCTAACATAGCCAATATATGAGCTCAGCTGGCACTAAAACACGGAGAGCTGAGCAACAGCGTGGAGTTGGAACTGCTATGCTTATTAGTTTAGGCATTTAAAGTGTTTGGGGTCTACTGTCCTGAAAGTGGAATAAGACATTAGTAACTGGTTTACAAGGATGTAACACCAACCCCTAGGTGGTGCCGTATAACAGTTGATTCTGATTAGCTACCATGGTAACTGTTATAACTGCTGGTAAACATACAGTATGTATATTTATATAGTGAACAGCCATATGTGCATGATGATATCTAAACATTATTACAGTAGTAAAATATCAAACCATCCAAAGGTTTCCTGCGTATTTAGGACCCACCTTGTTTCCAAGATCTGTTGCCTTATGGTTTTGATGTATTCAAAGCTGTCAAAGCAACAGATGTCATAGACGAGGATGTAAGCATGTGCACTTCTGAGTCCCCGGCAGCAGGAATCTGCCCACTCCTGTAACATATAACACTATGATATATCTTACCATGTTATGCAAGCATGAATATTTTATAATGATGATGCTATTTGTGTAAGTTACATTAACATGAAAAAAAGGCAAATGTAGTACTCTCCCCTTTTGTTTTTTTAGTAGATGAGTTACCACCAGGGGAGTCTATCTTCTCTTCCCATTGTAAACAAAATAATACTTGGCTGAGCCTTGCACTTATGTGTATAGGTTAGTATGGAGAGAGACTGCTGTCTACTGTACATACTGTCAGCTGACAGTTATAGGCGGCGTTCCCACACTGCGTACTTTCTGCTTCTTTTTACGCACGCTATTCCCCAAAAGCGAATCTGCGTCTGCATTCCCAGCAAAGTGAATGGAAATTTACTTTTGTTGTCAGATGCTGCGCATTTTTCGGCTGCATTTCCTGGGCCAAAAACGCATGTGTAAAAAGAATCAACATGTTAATTGTTTGCACAAAAAGGTGCGCACTTTCCGCCATAGGCCCCATTATAAGCGCTGAAGTTACGCATCATCGTTCAGAAAATGCTGTATTCCAACGCCTATAAGCACGGGCGCAAGAGAAGCAGGATGTGATGTCACATGGGGCAGGAATACTCCTGTGTTCCTCCCCCCGGCTGACGTACTTTCGCTTAGCAGTGTATGTGCGGCAGCTTCTGGCTGCCTGTACATTTGCTGCTAAGCGAAGTGAAAGTGAACAGAAAAAAAAAACATACCTCTCAGCAGACTGTCCCAGGACACATCCAATCGCTGCAAGTACCTGCAGGTAAAATGATCAGCTGATGCAGTCAGCTGACAGCATCAGCTGGTCTTTAAACCGGGTGGCAAGAAGCTGGCCAGCATCAGCTGGGTGGTTAAACAACAAGCTGATGGATAAGCTGATCATTTAAAAAAGCCGGCCGCCTTTTTACCGCCTGGTTTTTAAACAATCAGCTGATCTGTCAGCTGATTCAGGTCCTTGAACCTGACACATCATCTGATCAGTTTGCCGGCCAGCAAACTGATCAGATGATATTGGATCCAAATTGGACGTCGCGGGACCCTTGACCCTGGACTTTGTCGGAGAGGGGGTTATTTTCTTTAACCCCTTCATGACCCGGGAATTTGTTATTTTTTCATTTTCGTTTTTTGCACCCTTGCTTCCAAGAGCCATAACTTTTTTATTTTTCTGTCAATATAGACATATGATGGCTTGTTTTTTGCGGGACGAGTTGTACTTTCAGATGCAATCATTTATTTTACCATATAGTGTAAAAGGCAATTGCAATCACACTTTTTGTTTTGCGTTTTTTAGCCGCCATGTTCACTATATGGTAAAACTGACTAGACGGTGTGATGCCTCAGGTCAGTATGAGTTTGTACATACCAAATATGTATGCCTTTACTGGTATCTAAGTGTTGAAAACAAATTCAGAAGTTTGGAAAAAAAAAATACACTTTTTGCTCCATATTTTGCGACCCATAGTGTTCTCATTTTTCGTGAACTGGGGTTGTGTGATGGCTTATTTTTTGCGTCCTGAGCTGAACTTTCTAATGATATCATTTTTGGGTGGATGCGCTGTTTTGATCACCCGTTATCACATTTTATAGCAATGTTGCAGAGCAAAAATAAATGTAGTTTTGGCGTTTGGACCATTTTTTTTGTTACACAGTTTAGGGCTCTCATTAATTGATTTTATATGTTGATAGATCGGGTGATTCTGAACGAGGTGATACCAAACATGTATTTTTATTTTCTTTTTAAATACTTTTATTGTGAATGGGGGAAAAGGAGGGTGATTTGAACTTTTTTGTTTTTGTGTTTTTTTTACAGGTTTTTAAAAACTTAGTTTTTTTATTCATTCTTATTTTTACACTGCCCCTTTAAGAGGCACCTCGCTGCACAGTCCGATCGCTTCTGGGAGATACCGATGAGCTGCAGCTCATCAGTATCTCCCAGAATCGCGGACATGTTGTGGTTGGCAGCGCCTGCCAACCATAACCCAGAAGTGCTCTGTGACAGCATCCGGGGTCTAGCCAAGACCCTGGGCTGTCACATGACCACCGGAGATCCCGCGATATTATCGCGGGATCTCCGATGCAGGCGGTGAGCGGAGCATTCCTCGCTGCAGCCAACTTGGATCCCGCTGTCAGTGATCCAAGGGGTTATCAGCAACGATCGGATCCGGGCTGTTACCCTGACATCTCAGCTGATGAGATCAGCTGAGATGTCGGGGCTTTGATGTGAGTTCCGCGCCAGAGCTCAAATCAAACACCCAGACACGGCCCATGACGTCCTCCTATGTCATGGGTCGTGAACGAGTTAATAAAGATGGAGTCACTTATTGTATTCTGCTTTATTTCTAATGAAAATATTTTTCTTTGTATTGTGCTTTTTTTATATGATTACTAGAAAGTCATGGTGGCCATGTCTTATATTGGCGTGACACCATGAATTTCAGGCTCAGGGCCAGCTGATAATACACAATTGGCCCTAATCTTACCCAGCGAGCCACCCGGCACCACCAGGGCCCTGGAAGAGTCACATACAGTGCCAAAAGATGGCGCTTCTATGAACGCGCCATTTTCTGGGGCGGCTGCAGACGGAAATTTGCAGTGGGGTTCGGGAGTGGGCAGAAAGATCAGGCCATCCTGCACTGTGGATTCCAGCCCCCAGCTGCCTAGTTAAACCTAGTTGTACCTGGCTGAACACAAAAATAGGGCGAAGCCCATGTCATTTTTTCCATTTATTTCATGAAATTCATGAAATACTTAAAAAAAGGGCTTCCCTATATTTTTGGTTTTCAGGCAGGTACAAATAGGCAGCTGGGGATTGGGAGCAGCCCGTACCTGCCTGCTGTACCTGGCTGGCATACAAAAATATGGCGAAGCCCACGTCAATTTTTTTGGGGAAAAATTCATTAAAAAATAAATACATAAAAACGAAAACACATTTACGGATTACATCTTTATTAACCCCTCGACCCTCATCTCTGTGCTTAACACTATCGGGCCTGCTTCACCAGAGACCAAGCGAATTAACAAAGCTTCTATCCTCTTAGTCCCTGAAGGAGAGCCCAGAGCATTGCAGCATTGTAAGGCTGGAGGCACACTGTTGTGCATCAAACATGGAGCATGTTTGATGCACGACAGTGATGAGAGTGTAATGGGTGTTTTTGGGTGTGTGTGGTGCGAGTGTGGTGCGTGTGGTGAGTTTGCCTTCCTGTATTCATGTGAGTGTGCTTCGAGTGTGAGGTGTGAGTGCGTGTGTGCTGCGTGTAAGTGATGTGGTCCATGGTCCTGAAGGACCACGGACAGCATTTGTTGGGGAATTTAAAGTTTGCAGCTGTCAAAGCCACAGATTTGAAATTTCCTGCGGTGCAGTTACAGTAACCAATCATCTTGTACCGCACAGCGGTACAAGATGATTAGTAAAGAAGCAGAGGAATAGTCAAATTTAATGAATTTCTGTCTTCCTGTGGCTATTAATCACATCAGCAGCCTCTGCGCGGCATGTCTGCACAGAGGCTCCTGATGCGGCTCATAGCACGGTGTGCGAAGGGTTAATAACATGCTGGTGTGGTAGCAGCATGTGTCAAGACAGTGTCCTCACTCTCTTGACACATGGTGTCATTACACCATGGCTCTTGAGGGGTTAAATCATAAATAAAATGAAAGCCGCTGTCACAGCAGTACAAGACGATTGGTTACTTTAATGGCACTGCGGGAAATTTAAAACATGAGTGCGAGTATCGCACAGTGTGGTGTATGAGTGCGAGTTTGACTCGCACCCATATACTTTTAATTGCATCATCTGATGAGGGCAGTATGAGCTGCCGAAACATGTTGTGAGGAGTGACCAGTCCACATTTAGTAACATAGTAACATAGTTACGCTCAAAACTGCTAAAGCTTCTTCAATTTACATATACTTTTAATGGGCACTCGCGCGGGAAATCGCGTGCAACTGCAGTATGCTGAGATTGCACTCACATTTCCATTGCATTGTGAGTGTAATGCGAGAAAATCGCATTGATGTGACCTGTATCAATAAAAGATACAGGTCAGAGTGCAATATAATTTTTTCTCACATTACACTCGCGCAAGTCTTTTGCCAGCGTGCCTCCAGCCTAAGAGGGGGTAACTCAGGTCACCCGAGGACAGCTCATGTCATGCCAAGTGAGCTGTTCTCGGGTGATCCCAGTGTCTCCGTGGTTACAATGCCGAAAGGGTCTCCTCTGAGTATATAGGAAATTACATCAAGTATTTCTCAACAATCAGGATTGTATTAGATACACAACTCAGCACACAATATCACACAAGAAAGGATTAAGGTCAAGTCACACATAATGATATCGTTAGAGAGATCGTTGTAACTGTGACGTTACAACGATCTCTCTAGCGATGTCGTTCTGTGTGAAACTTAGCAGCAATCACACCCCTGCTGTGAGGTCCCTGATCGCTGTAAAGTGCTCTGGGTCATTTTTTGATTGTTGGTTTCCCACTGGTCAGCACGCATCGCTGCGTGTGACAGCGAGAAACCAGCGATCAGTGACCTCACTGGCTGGTAACCATGGTAAACAGCAGGTATCTAGACAGCACGCGCTGCCTGGATACCCACTGTTTATCATAGTTACCAGCGTCCTCCCTGCTTACAGGCAGCGCTAAGCAGGGAGGACGCTGACATCGCCTCCAGTGATGTGGGAGGTGGCTCACATGGCCCTGATCGCTGGGGAGATCTGCCCATTTGACAGCTCCCCAGCACCAGGTAATGACGCTCCAGCGATCCCGGCAGGTCGTTATCGCTGTTGGGATCGCTGGAGTGGTCGTTATGTGTGACAGGGTCTTTAGATACACAATTTCAGCACACAGTATCACACAAGGGTGGATTAGATGGACAGCTCAGCAGATAGTATCACACAGGCTTGTGTTTCGCAAAGCTCAGCAGATAGTATCACATGAGAGGAAATTACATCAGGGACCCTTTTTTTTTTAAACATCTTTCTTTAATGATCCTATTGGACAGTGCAGAAAAAAACGCAGCAAATAAAGCACGCAACCTCAAAATCCAGGAAAAATGAGCACGTAAAAAGAAGCAGAAAATAAGCATTGTGTGAATGTAGCCATATTATGTGCATGGCCGGCTTTAACAAGTGTGTGGACAATGGAAGGCGAATAATTTCATTTGCATAATACACCAAATGCCTGTCTATTAAGGTTCAATATGACAACACAAAGTTATACTTTATTCTGTCAAAGTGATTTTAATTTCAATTGAAACAATTATTTTCAACTGCTACAGAACATGTACAGTACTCCTTGATACAATGTCTGCAGGAAAGTAATAAGGCTGCTTTCACATCAGCGTTTATTTTGAATCGTGGCAGACCTGGCAGATTTCGCTGCATCTGCTGCATAACGGCTGACTTGCGGCACAAATGCGGCAAGCCCCATTTATTCTCTATGGAACTTGCGGTCAGGTGCGGTATTGCCGAATCCTGCAGATCTGGCATTTGCAGCAAGTAAAAAAAAACGCTGCAAGCATCTGTTTTTTTGCGCGGCCACAAGTGCCGGATCTACCGGATTCATCAATACCTCACCTGCCGCACCTGACCGCAAGCTCCATAAAGAATGAATGGGGCTTGCTGAATCGGTGCCGCAAGTGGGCTGTTACGTGCCAGATCCGGCGACATCTGCCGGATCTGAAAAGAATTACACTTTTCTTCATTTGTGAAAGCAGACTTAAGCAGTTGTTTTAAGACTTTATGCCTTTGTCAAATGCCTTCCTTGAATGCATCTTGGCCAGATTTGTAGACCAGGAAATCAGTCAAGAAATGCTTACTTGTCTATTACACAAGTGTAACCACTTCCCCCTTATGCCAAATTCAATGGTCTGCAACAAAACGACTGAGACACCAAGATAAAAGGACAGCCGGATAGTTGCAGTTGTTGTGCCATGATGGGAAACTTCACATGTACGGTGCTCTTATTTAACAGTTGTGTGGTCTTCTTATACTCGTTGTAGGACATTTGAGCCACTGAGACTTTTTCACTTTGGCATCAAAGCAGCATGTGCCTTACTGCAGTTTATTTTTACATTTTTCTACAATTTTTTAAACTGCTACAACATTACAGAAAGTGTCCTACATCATTCTTTTCTATACTCACTCCTCCTGTCACTATAACCCACGCACACCTCCTTAACAGGCATGCTGATGAGGGAAAGGGTCATCCCTTATGCCTCGGGGTTTGTAGCACATACATCTCAGCGTGGGAAGTTGCTGAGGGATAGAAAAACGGGGGTGGTAACTTCAAAGAGTGCAATGCGACATGCCTGTGGTGGGATTCCCCCTGCCTGAATCTGCAAATGTTATGTAACCAGCCAGATCACAGACAGCTATCTTATGAAAATATTACAGGGGGCGAGAGAGAGAAAATGTAGAGGGGAGTCACAGCAGAGGCAATGTTGATTGTAACAGAACAGATGGAGAGGTGCGTGGTGTGTGTGCATATAGGAACTGCTGCTAATTGTAAGCTTCACCGTGACCGGCCATCAAAGAAAAAGACTCAACTGAATGCTCTCATTTATATATCCTAGTGTACCTAGTGAACTCTATTGGGAGATAAGCATCATTGTGATCACATAATTGGAACAAAAATGTGTTTTTAAGAACACTTGTCACTATGTCAATGCCAGATTTGCTCTTATTTATTCTTATGGCTGCCCTGAGTATTCCACTTTTCTCTTTCTTTTAAATCCACCTTATGTTTCCAGATACTTAGCGTACCTTTACACGTCGCAACATTGCATGCAATTTCACTGGCAATTTGCTGGTTGTAGTGAAATCATGGACACATTGTTCTATTTTGTTGCCGTGTACAAATGGAACAATGTGTCCATGATTTCACTGCAACCAGTAAGTTGCAAGTGAAATTGCATGCAATGTTGCGACGTGTAAAGGTACGCTAATGGGGACGTCACACGCGTCAATGTCGTCAGCGATCTGATCGCTGACGACATTGACGGCTGATCGCTGGTGAGCTGTCACACAGGCAGACTCACCAGCGATCATTTTACCAGCGACTTCGTGGAAATTATTTCAATATCATTTCCATGATGTCTGCAGGATGGTATCCAGGGTAAACTGCGGGTAACTAGGCAGCGCGTGCTACCTAGATACCCGATGTATACCTTAGTTACCAGCCTTCTCCGCTCACTGGCTGGTATCTAAGGTACACAGCGGGTAACTAGGTCTGCCTAGTTACCCGCAGTTTACCCAGGATACCAGCTCCCAGCGCTTCCTGAGAGGCGCTGGGAGCTGGCTGATCGAGTCTCCCGGTGTCACACGCAGCGATGCTGTGTTTCCACCGGGCGACCATCGCCAGGTTTTAGAGCAGGTTCTAAAACTTGGCAATCATCAACCAGCGATTTATCGCTGGTTGATGTGCCCAGTCACACGCGTCAATATCGCTGCAATGTCACATGCAGCAGCGATCGTGCACGCGATATTGACGCGTGTGACATCCCCATAAGTCACGACCACTTGGAAAGACCATAATAATTAGCACTAATGAAAAAGGCCCACATTTCTGGAACCATATTGGGTATATAAAAACAAACAATGAAATACTCAGGTGAGCAGAAGGAATAAAATAAATGCAAAAAATGTTCACTTTTTGACCTGCTGATAGGGCCTCTTTAAAGGGAATCTGTCAGCAGGTTTTTGCTACCTCATCTGAGCAGCATGTTGTAATCAAAGGAATTCTGAATCCAACTATGTTTAAGGCCAGTGTCACACATCCGTGTTTCTGGTATGTGTGGTGTCCGTTTTCACATGTACTGGAGACATGGACACATGCGGTCACATTAAAATCTATAGCATTAGTCACATGGCTGTGTTTTCATGTGGAACGCATGTCCATGTGGTCCACATGAAGACATGTCCGTTTTTCGTCCGCAGCATGGATGCCACAGGGACCACACACAGATTTGTGGCATCCGTGTGACATGTACCAAAGAAAAATGCATGTCACTGAAAATAAATGGTTTTAAGTGTTTAAAGTAGTGTTAAGCGGCCGTCACACGCTACGATATCTTGAAAGATATCGCTTGAACGCGCCAGATTAAACATCGCTTGAACGATGTCTGTGCATGTGACGGCAAGATACGACGAGCGATACATGATCAAATCGCAAGATCGTGATCTGAGCTCCGGACCTCACATCTGACGATGTCGACTCATGAGATAAACAGAATCGACGTGTCTAAACAACCGATATCGTCTACACGTTAGGAACTGCGCGATGCCTAAATCTAGCACGTAGGCGTGGCAGGAATTTCTCATTGTGTCGCCTCCTCAGTTGTGATTCGTTAACCTTAATGGTTTCGGATTGGCTGCTTCGACATTAGCTCGCATTGGTGGAAGATGATGCGTTCCCATTGGCTGTCCTCACAGGGCGCCATTTTTGAAGAGCTGTCTTCAGCACCACACATAGGCGTCGGCTGCACTATCACGCATTTGTCATGTACAACTTAATGTGCACCCACAAGTGCGTCAACCTGATAAAAGAACCTGCGTGGTACATGAGGCTGCTATAGTGTTGACCTTGTCATACACCCAAACAATCTTGCCAGACGCGGCACACACAACGCGGTGCTACGTCACGCCCATGGGATATTGTCCCGTATGTGACACAGAAGTGGTTATTGCCGTGTTACGCCGCGTAGGGCGCCTTTAAGTTTTGTATCGTCACGCAAGGGGCGGTCCTGACGGAATGAAGTTGGTTTCAGTTTCATTCCGCCTGCAAGGTGCTAGCTCCTCCCATGCACATTGCAGCTCAGTCATGGCCGCAACACGCCGCGCTGCCACGTGGGGGATGGCGGAGCTCATGATCTTAATCGATCATTGCGATCGATTAGATTATTGGGGCCACCACCCCCACAGGCATCCGAGGCTGCCCAACCGCAGCACTGTGCTGAAGATTCAGCGGGCCCTGCGCCGCCAGCTGTGTGTGGAGAGGGATGTGAAGGCGATCCAGCACAAGATCGCTGATCTTAAATATAAGTGCCCGGGCCGCATTGTGGACATCCGTGCCCGGATTGCCAGGCTGCGTGGTGAGTAAATGTTGGGCCCAAACACACACCTGCACATGTACATGTATCAAAATACACAGCAATGTCTCACAACATATTCCAAGGATAGTGTGGTCCCCGGCCTGTTCCCACCAATGTTTTAGCATATATTCTGCCTAATTTGGATGCAGGGCCAACACTCCGGCCTGGTCGTCCAACCTCATAAAAGCTTATGCCGCACACACAGCTCGCTACAGGGTGAGTCCTTAACGGATCGGCAAACCGACAACCATTGAGCAACGCATAAGTGTTCGGATTCTGCACGCCGCACAAGGGGGATAGCGGTTTCTACCTTTTTCAGTAATAAACGTATTTTTTGTGGTATAGCACATCGTGTTTATACATGTACATTGCGAGCCACATCACAGGACATTCTGAAGATGAGGACGCCATGTTTCCAAGGACATCTGACCAATGAGGACGCAGTACTGACCACCAATGATGTAGTGAGGGGCGCGGCTTGTAAACCATGTAGCACGCCTATGTGCTCCAATTTAACCTTGGAAAACGCCCAAATTTACCCCAACATCGTTTACGAGGTTTCTGTGTGACTGTTTGCTGAACGATGTGCACAGATGATAAGTGCATCGCTCATACGACCGCTGGATCGCTGCATCGGAGAATCGTCTGAGCGATATCTGTGGGTGTAGCGTTGTGATGAACGATCTCACACATCGGTTGGGCGATGTGCAAATCCGACATCGTTTATGACATCGTTATCTATATCGTAGCGTGTGACGGCCGCTTAAGGTATACTTACTAATTTCCGGTGGCTGCCACTTACTTCCAGTCCCACTCATTAACCTTATGAATATTCACTGCACTGACTCCAAAACAGTCAATCACAGATGTCCACTCTCTGTGAGAGCATCTGTGATTGGCTGTTACAATCAGACTGCGTTTCACAATCTGTAAGGGTATCGTCATACCTGGCCATATCGGCAGCAATTTCATATGCGATGCGGGGGCGTCGCCTATTGCCGCCAACAGCGCCGATGCGTCGCCTAATGTAAAGAGGCGATGTCGGCGCTAACAATCGCCTTAGAGTGGTCGCTTGGTTTCTCAGCACTGCTCTGAAACCAGGCAAGCACTCTGGGGCGATGTGTACACACCGCCCAATGTAACATGGCGATCACCGATGTTACAGGCGATGGGAGCCATAGGCTTCCATGTTACAGGATCGCTGCTGGGGTTTGTGGACACCCTAGCGGCGATGGCGCCAGTGATTTTATCTGTCTCTTTCTTTCTTTTTTTTTAGTATTGGGATGCTGTAATACTTTGATTTTCAGTTGTGCTACAGGAGATACCTTTAGGAAGAAAAAGTGTTGTGTCCACCACTGGAATACAAGAATGTATCAACTCGAGAATGGAAGAACATTATTGCTATCTCTTTCCTGTTGATATCCAATGTTATAATAGGGAAAGAGAAATTCTCTTCGATTAAATAGATGTATATTCTTGTTGTGGTGTTAGGTTTCCTAGCACAAGGTATCCAATATGTGACAGCCTCTCCCTCTTCGTTTCTTTTTTCTGCTTTCCCCCTTTTTTTGTTTTTTTTTTTTTTAGTATTTTTTGGTATTTTTTGGTATTTTTTGTATGTATTGTGAATTTTTGCATTTTTTGCTAAATATGTGTTATACATCTTTTTCTATAGATTAATACACTATACCAAAGTTTGTTTACAAATTTGAGTGTTTGTTTATAAATTGAAAGTTTTGAGACATAGATAACTATCCCCGCGCCATCCACGTAATTGTCCGCTCCCTGCAGCTTTATCTGCGCTCTTCTATGGACTAAGTCCCCGGGAAGACCTGGCGCGCATGCTCGGGGCGGCGTCTCAGGAGAGGACCAGCCGCGCGTCAATCACGGCGAGCGCCGGGATTCCGATGACGACTTCCGCCAATCGGCGGATGTTTGTCCTCGGATCCATGGTGACCGCTATGACGCGGTCAGGGTGATCGGATCCGGACGCAGGACGCCGGGCATGCGCCATGAGAGGGTCACTATGGCAATCTAAGATGCTGCATGGGCGCATCCATGTTGTTTATCCATCTCCATGGAGTAATGTGGACTAATGTTGGTCAGCTGTGATAGGGATCAGGTGCAATGTGGCGGGCTCAGGGATAGGCCACTATACACTATATAATGGTGGAAGTTGGGAGCTGTATTCACTCCTGGATGAAGGCGCAAGCCGAAACGTGCATGTAGAGTCAGCAGAGTCTGTAGATACACCAGGTAATCACCCTTTAGATTGATTTTCATTGTTTGTTTTTCTTTTTTTGTCACTTTTTGCCTTAGGCTTTTTTCACTTTCTCTTTGGTCTCCTATGTTGAGATAGGTGACTAATAGATAATTTAGTGGTTTCACTATTATTATTTCCTTGTTCCCCTATGTGAGAGATAGGTGAATTTTGGAAACTTATTGCTTGCTGTTTGATGCTTAATTTATGGTTTAATACATCACATAAGAAGATCACGGGTTTCCTAGTTTATAGGGTGTTGTCTATAGATTTTATATTTATTATCTTTTACATTAATATAGACTTGTATGTAATATTATTGTGTACTCTGTACTAAAACCTTATTTATATTTTTTAATATCATATGATCAATAAAATTTATACATTTTGCATAAAAATCACCGTATATTTTCTGATATATTTATATTGGGTGAGCATTTATTTCCATGCAATTGATGGATGATGATATTACTCTCATCCTCTGTGTTGCCTAATTTTGGTGTAAATCTGTAAGGGTATCGTCATACCTGGCTATATCGGCAGCAATTTCATATGCGATGCGGGGGCGTCGCCTATTGCCGCCAACAGCGCCGATGCGTCGCCTAATGTAAAGAGGCGATGTCGGCGCTAACAATCGCCTTAGAGTGGTCGCTTGGTTTCTCAGCACTGCTCTGAAACCAGGCAAGCACTCTGGGGCGATGTGTACACACCGCCCAATGTAACATGGCGATCACCGATGTTACAGGCGATGGGAGCCATAGGCTTCCATGTTACAGGATCGCTGCTGGGGTTTGTGGACACCCTAGCGGCGATGGCGCCAGTAACATCGCCGTTGCATCGCCGGAGGTATCCCCGTGTATACACACGCGATGACAACGCTGCCAGAGCGCCAAAAATGTGCGCGCCCCCGAGCGTCGCCGGAGATATCTCCGCCGATATGGCCAGGTGTGACGGTACCAAAAGATATCTTTGCTTGGTTGCAATCCAAATTGGTTGCCATGCTGTCCTCAGCTTACATAGCAAAAACCTGCAACAGACTCTTTAATGAACTGACAATAATTACCAATTTTGTAAAATGCTAGAGAATTAGTATCACATAAAAATCATCATAATTTTTTAATTGCGAGAATGCTGGAGTATTTAATTTGTTTTCAGTTATTAGAGATAGGAATCATATACACTTTTTAGTGCATGTAAAATACTTATAATTGAAAAAAAATAGATGGTGCACCGTGTAAATATGATAGAAATTGGCACATTTTTATTCTGTACAAATCTAGATATAAATCTTAGGCGGCCGTCACACGCTACAATATCGTGAGCGATATTGTAAGCGATCACGTGCACGCGCGATCGCAAACAATATTGTTCACATTGTTGGTGAGTTGTCACACAGACAGACTCACCAGCGATGTGGACCAGCGAAATGAGGCTAGGGTCACATTTTTGGTTGCAATTGCAGATCTTGATCAGGTTTTGAGCATGAAACATGCTCAAAACCGGATTAGGATCCGCACCCATAGGCAGCAAAACAAAAACCGGGTCACCTGTACAACGTTAAGTTTCCCGGATCCAGTTTTCCGATTTGCTGTAAAAATCATGCAAGCAACGTTTTTTGGACAGTTTTCTAATCCGTATCCGTATTTCAATTGGAAACCGCAAATGTGAGTGGAGTCGGGTACGGTAAACGGATCGGGTAGCGCAACACACATGAATAGCAGTATTGCTGCAATCTTTTCCTATGGCTCCGGATTCACCCGGATGGAAGTGTATTGGCGTCCGGTTTTGTGCTGTCCGGGTGGATCCGGGTGAATCCGTTTTCTGTCCGCGAGACCAAAAGGATCATGGATGATTCCTGTAGTCCCTTGTAAAAATCAGACAAAACTGGATTTGCCTGGATTCGCCCGGACAACAAAAACCATGCTGGGAAGCTGGGGAACATTTGTATTACCACAACCTCTACTGCGTCCGGCAACCGGATGCGGATTTAGGGACACACTTGGTGGGCAAAATTAGTCTGAAGGGACATGAGATTACCGCATCTGGAACTGGATGCGGTGACCGCATTTTGCCTTCTAAATGTGACCCTAGCCTGAGACAGCAGACACAATTATGGAGAAAAATTGGGTGTATGTGGTTAAAAGAGCTCTACAACCAAAGACACCGCACCAGGGGAATATTTATTCAAACCTGTTTATTAGTCAGTATTGTCCACAAAATATAGGGCTCATTGTATATTGAGAGGCTGGGGACGCATGCTGTATATAATGGGCTATTTGGAGGCTCATACTATATTTAGTGGGCTATCTGAAGGCCCATTGTATATTGAGAGGCTATGTGGGAGCGAATGCTGTATAGGGGCTTATACTGTGTATAGAAGGCTATATGAGCACTCATTATGTATACAAGGGGTATGTGAAGGTTCATACTGTATATATGTGGGTCTCATATTCTGTATAGATGGATTACTGTGGAAGTCTATACTATATAATAAGCTATGTGAGGCTCATATTAAAAAATAATTAAATGCCAGAATTAGCGTTTTCAGTTGCGGAACTTTAAAAAAAAATGCAACAGAGAGATAAAATGTAGTTATTTATTTTCACATTTTCTGCTACATATCAGCTCAGTGTGCCAAACAAACAAGACCTCACACAGCTCCAACAAAAAAGTTACAGGTCTCAGAGAATTGTGTTATTTTTAAATTATGTATTTTTACAGCTCAGTATCTTTTTTAAACCACTAAAATACAAAAGAACCTTAAAAGTTTAGTATTGCTGTAATTGCACTGACCTGGAGAATCATGGTGCCAGGTCATTGTTGCAGCACAATGAACCCTATAAAAACAAAACCCAAAAAAAACAATTGCAAAATTGCATTTTTGTTCACCATCTTACCACACTTGGAGATATTGTTACCCATTTCTCAGTAGACTGTATGGTAAAATGAATGGTGGCATTCAAAACTATAAATGGTCCAACAAAAAAACTAGACCTAATATGACAATGTTGATAGAAAAAAAAAAGTTACTAAAAAATTGCCAGTTTTTGAAAGGGTTCATTGAGGTTTTTTTTAACAAGCGCTTTTGATGACATTTTAACTTTGTTATATTTGTTTGAAGATTTTTACATTTTTTATAGTTTATAGAGAAGTAACAGAAAACCACCCTACCTGGAACATGCTGCGTTTTCATGAAAAAATAATAATTGACCTCTAAAACACTACAAAGTATACCAAAGGATACAAAAAACAGTGTATGCAGGCTTTCTATATTTTAGTATAGACTTTAAAGTAACAAACAATCTGGACATTAGAATAATTGAATAATAATATAACGTACAAATATAGTAACTTGAACAAAACCCATATCTTTCAAAACCTTGTAAAAAAAGGTTGGCAAACATTTAAAGTGTACCTCCAATGTAATCTATCATCTGATCTGGTGTAAAGATGCATGCACGCCAATACAGTTGCTTACGCCAAAATGTGACAGGTGGAGAGTGCTATGAACGGTTCCTATTCTAATTAATAGAAATTGTACATGATACTCTTTAAGCACTGAACGACCCGGAGGACACTTGCATGTTTTTATTCCTAATGTTGGAACGTTAAATCATAATTGGATGAACAATTTAATTAATGATGATAATTAATGAATCAAAATAAAACACAAAAAAAAGATGGAACAATCAGAATTAATAGAATACTTCCAAATTACTAGATTATGTCACCACTTTAAGATAAGTGGGGAATCAACCTCTAAGGGCTGCTTCACACTGCGGCATGATCCGG